>CAUYON010017301.1:0-20259 GCA_963573935.1 Arctocebus calabarensis
GACACCTGTAGACCCAGCGACTTGGGAGGCAGAGGCAGGAGACTCGCTTGAGCCCAGGAATTGGAGGTTGCTGTGAGCTGTGATGCCACAGCACTCTCTCCAGGGTGACAGCTTGAGTCTCTGTCTCAAAAAAAAAAAAAAAAAACCAAAACACAGACTCTCAGGGGGTGGGTTCCACCACCTGTGTTTCCACAAGCCCTGAGGGTGGGATGCTCGCTGCACTGAGACTGGATAAACAAGGACATATACAGCAGGGGACCAGGACTCACAGCCTTGGCTCCTTCCACCTCACCATCCCAGTTCAAGACAGGGGATTCCCACTCATGAGCTGCTGCCCACTCTCACAAGCCTCCATCCTGCTAAGTTAGCCACCTGGAGTCTCCCACCCCCAGGAGCCTGGCAGCTCCACAGGAAGCCCGAGCCCAACAATACCAGATTAGAGGTTGCAAGTCAGCCTGGAGGCAGGGCTGACTGGGAGGGGATGAATATATGGCAACAAACCCGGGATGCAGGCCTGCGGCCTCAAAAGGAGTAATGAATAATTGTGAACGAACATGCAAGACTCGGCTCTCATACTAATTACCCTTGCTGTCAGCCAGCCTCCCAGAAATGTGACTCACTCAGATGCTCTTAAATATACTACATCACACACACACACAAACTCCACAAAGGAGAAGCAGCATACTCTCCTTCTCTGCCCCAGGGCCTGCAGAGGCTGGAAAGTTTGAAGGCAGGCAGGTAGGATTCCTTGCATGAGAAGGACAGGACATGCCTGGAGGCCACACAAATGGCTGGTTCTCCTGGCCCTGCTCCTATCTTAGAGTGAACTTCAGAATCAGACCTCCTAACTTCAAGTCCTGCCCCTGGACCACTTGCTAGCTCTTTGTGACCCTGGGCAGCTGATTTAACCTGTCTTGCCTCAGTTTTCTCATCTACAAAATGGGGGTGATAATAGTGCTCACAGCATGGGGTTGTGGTGAGGATTAAAATACTTAATAATTATGGTTTAGGACAGTTAACACTTTATGTAAAGTGTCCACTAAATACATTAAAAATAAATAGGCCAGGCACAGTGGCTCACACTTGTAATCCTAGCAATCCGGGAGGCTAAGGTGAGTGGATTGCCTGAGCTCACAGGTTTGAGACCAGCCTGAGCCAGAGCGAGACCTTGTTTCTGAAAGTAGCCGAGCGTTGTGGCGGGCACCTGTAGTCCTAGCTACTTGGGAGGGTGAGGCATGAGAATCAAGAATTCTTGATTCCAATCAAGAATCTTGAGCCCAAGAATTTGAGGTTACTGTGAGTTATGATGCCATGGCACTCTACCAAGTGCAACAAAGTGAGACTCTGTCTCAAAAAGAAAAAAAAAAAAAGTTAAAAATAAGTAAAGATTGGCAAATGCTCCCTTGCCTAAGGTGGTGAACTCTTTTGAAACCGATTTTTCTAGGAAAGGCAATTGCGATGGAGATGGTAGTGTAATTCGGGGGCTCACATGGGTATCTGTCCCTCGCTGGCTTCCAGCCTCCCCCATCATACACCAACCAAAGAAGTCCCTGAGGTGGTTTGAAAGGTAAATGCCTGCCCTGGGAACCCCCCAAACTCTCTGCTACCAATCGCAGGGGCTGTATGTGGGGACCTTGCTGTGAAGGTAGAACTCAAGATGGAGTTCGAGTTTAGGGTTTCCTGAAACCAGGCATCTCTCAGCACCAGGACATCTAGAGACTAGATACCAGCCATTCTCTCGGAACCTGCACCCTCTCATCTTCCCATGTACCCTTGGGAAAAGAGAAACAAAATGTATAAAACCATTCTGGAACACACCATTCTGCCTGGCCTTGCCCCTGCTCTGCCCTGGGTTCCCTCTGAGCCCAGCAGCTCAGAGGCATCTAAACTCACCTTCTGTAAAAATGAGGCACTGGAACACAGAAGAGAGAAAATGAGGTGACTGGGGGGAAGTCTTAGCCCCCAGCATATAGTTCAGTACACAGATAAACACCTGGCACAGAGTTCACACTCTGATCAGACTCCTTGGGAGTGGAGTCAGACAGAACTGTGTGACACTAGGCATTTCTTAACCTCTCTGAACCTCGGTCTCGTCATCTGTAAAATAGGGATCATTAGAGTTTGCCTTCAGGAGGCTGGTGGGAAAAGTGTGAAAAATAATTCAGTTTGGAACCTGACACAGAGTAAGCAATAGGTATGGATTTGTTAAAAAGACAATCAAGATTTTCACTGCCTTGTTGGGACAATGAATGCTGAGAGGTGAAGCAGCTTTGGGCAGAGACTTACTAGGATTTACAGGTCAGCCTGGGAATAGAATGCGAATTCCAGCTCCTGACCCCAAGATCTTTCCACTGAGCTGCCGTTCTGACTCCCCTCACCCCAGACAGAGTCCCAGAACGGGGCTGCGGAGCGGTCTCCCCACGCATGCTAGCCTTACACTCGTGTCCCAGCCCACTGATGCATTTCCTGCTCACCAAGATTAGACTGTTACAAGGTTTCCTGACATTAAACACTTTCCCAGACCCACATATCTCACCCTCTGATATCTTTTCCAAGTTGTAGGATCTCAGAATCTTAATTTCTCAATGCAGACTAGACCACAGCCTATTTAGGGGCTTTCAAATTAAAACCCCCCCCTAGGTTAGTAAACAGCTTTACAAGAACACAGGCTCCCTGACACATGAATATGCAAAGCAGGTCTAGCCCTGTAAATAAAAGCCATCATTTAAATGCAAATTACCTCCCGGGCTGCCCTTACAGGGTGGATGGCTCCTCTCTGGGGTTCTTATTCTGAGGCAAAAATGTGACTAACAGGGAACCCCCAGGAAGTCCTGCAAAGTGAGAGTGCTTGGGGGGGGGGGGGGGAGGCTCTCGGTAGGGTTGGTTATGGTGGATAAGAATTGCTAGAAAATGGGCAGTGGATTTTAAACCCTGGAGTCCCTTGGAGGCACTGCTGTCCCTATAGGCAGAATGAAAGGGGAGCTGCTTTCTCTTGTAGAGGTCAGGGGAGCTTTTAAAAATGAGATCCCGTGACTTCCCACTCAAAACCCTCCAAGGGCTCACTGGCCCAAGCAGAATAAATCGGAAACACCTTTCCACCGTCCAAAAGATTGTGATTTAGCTGGTTCCTGCCACCCTGCCCCCCGCCAGCCCACCCCAACCCCAAATCCATCTACAGGCCCAGTCACAATGGCCTTTGTTCAGTTCACTAAACCTTTGCACTGGCAGTGCCCTCTTCCTGGCCCTGTCCTCCCCCGACATTTCCCAGTGGCAAGCCCCTCACTTTGCTGGGCTCCAAGTCAGTTCTCAGGTGCACTTTCTTGTACATCACTGTTTTATTTTCCCTCTGGCTCTTATCTCGATTGGATGTTACATTATTTGTTATTATTTATTTGCCTGTTTATAGTGTTTGTCCACTCACCTCCCCCATCCTCTAAGAGCAGAGGCCTGTTCATTTTATACAAGGTAGTACCCCAGCACCCAGTTCCGTGACTTGCACATTGATTCTAAACTCAAATTAACCAATACAGATTCCGGGCTCATCTTTCTAACAAATCCGCAGGTCTTGCTGCCTCTGCCCCAAATGGCGCTCCCCCCCAACTCCTTCTTTTTCCAACTCAGCTGACCCCTTTTCAGACTCAGAGCAGGGAGCAGATAGGAAGCTGCGTTCACTCCACAGTCTAGATACAAAACTGGCCGGGAGGGTTTCCAACCAACAGATGCCAATTTGCATTCTATTTACATGCAATTTGCATGCAGTTTAACTCAAAGTCTGGAGGCTCCACAAGCCCCTAGTCTCCACTAAGAAACTTCTGAATTAAGGTTCCTTGGCTGCAGTGCGGGGAATTTTTTGCCAGATCCCTCCCCTCTCCACTTGGCCAGCATTTCCGGGGTCCCCCTGTGCTTCCTGGACTCCGCTCAAGTGCCCCCCAGCCTGGTGCAGTCGGGCAGCCAATGTGGCGCGTGGACTGGGGCCCCAGGCAGGGACGCCGCTGCCCGCCACACTCCAGGGGCCTTTGTCCGCGCTCCAAGGAGCCGCCCCCTTAGTGAATGGGGGACGTGAAGGGGGAACTGGCTAGGCCTGGGTGTGACAGAGCAAGGACCGGGAATGAACTCGTTGGGCTGGAGACCTCCGGGGCAAGGTCGATGTTCCCCCAACCTCCCCAGAGCCAAGGTCGAAGCAGGTTCCTCCCGTGCGCTCCTCTTTCCGCCCAGGCAGTATAGACCTCGGGATGTGTGCGGTCCTGGTGGGGCTAGAAGCCCATGTCCCCCAAGGAAAGAGGCCACTGCACAGGGATAGTCCTTCCTTTCCCCCCTCCCCAGGCCTGGCCGCCTCTCCCAGAGGTCCAAGTGCTCTGTGTCCGGAACAGAAACCCCCCCCTCCCCCGCCATTGTATGCAGCCACCCCCCCCTCCCCGCAACGCACACACACTTATCCCTCAGCCCAGATCCCAGCCCTGCTTCTTTTCTCCCCGCAGTGTCCTCCTCTCTCCTCTCCCCAGCTGGGTAATGCAGAGCCACGGCGGCTGCGAGCCTGGCCCCCAGCCCCTGCGGCAGGTGCGGCTGCTACCCCCAAGTCCGACCCTCGTGCCCCCGGCTCCGTCTTCCAGGTCCATGGTCAGCCCCCACCCTCTTGCCACGCGGCTCCAGGACCTGCCCCCGGTTCCTACGCAGGACGAGTCACTCCGGCGTGGCTAACTCCTTTAAGCTGCCAGCTACCCTTTACCTGGGGTCGCCCCCGACCCTCCTCCAGGACTCGGCTCTCGGCCTGGTCTTGTACGGTCGTCCTCCCCCTGGGAAAAGTCCCCTGCCTCTCCCCACCTCTGCACTCCCCTTCCGCCGCACTGTGGTTCTCTTAGCCTGACCCCCGATTTCTCCCAGCAGAACTCCTTAGGAGGGGGCCTGGGAGGTTTAGAAAAGCACAAGAAGCGGACACCGCGATCCTCCTAATTCTACGGCGGGAAAAGTTTCTGGGGTCCCCGCAGCGTCCTCCACCACCTCGGCACGGCTCGCACTCACCGACCCCCCGCGGCCCCGCAGCGCTCACGCTCCCGCTGGCCCTCGGCCCGAGTCACATCTCTGCAAGGCGGCCGCTGCTCCTGCTCTGCGCACTCCTGCCTGCGAGTCCGGCTTCACTGCGTCGCGGTCTCGCGCCGCAGCCGCGCGAGGCGCCCCCTGGCCCGGCCCGCGCTGCTGCAGTGGCCCCCGCCCCGCCCTCGCCCCGGGCTGGCCCCGCCCCCAGCCCTGCCTCAGGCCCACTGGCTGCTCTGCGCTGGGTTGGGCGTCGGCAAGGCTGATCCCCCGGCGCGAGTTCACCGGTTAGTACTCAGATCGCAGTAACGATCCTCTCCCACCTCAGGTGTCCCAAATAACGACCACTCCCTCCGCATCCACCCGGCGCCCATAAACAGCCCAGACGCTCCGGGCAACTCCCCAGGGTGGGGAGCATCTCCCAGCCAGTGCAGATACAGAGGAATACGGCCTCCGCCGCGGGGTCCCAGCAAAGAGGCCTTCCTCCGCCCAGGTGGCTCCACCGCAGGTTCAGAAGCAGTGACTTCCCCGAAACACACCAGCATCGGGACCAGGACACAGACTGGATTCGGCCGGTGCCCTCCAAAGTCACCAGCGCCCCGGCACACACTTCAGCGCGCGCACACCGCTTGGCCTCCGCCGGGTGGGTCCCTCCTGGACACCCTCCTCTCTCTTCTCTCCCGGCACCTCCCGGGAGTTCCCATCCCTTTACGCACACTGAGCCCCAAACCCACGTTCTTGACCACTCCACACACACGTCCACACGAGTCTGCGCGCAGGATCACCGCTTCCCTTCCCGCACATATCACCCGCGTACGCACAGGTCCACCGCTCCCCTGTCACTCTCAGCGGCCCAGGTCACTGGCCGTGAGCTGTGCAGACACTCAGGGCACAGCCGCGACGCGTGGCCACCGGGCGGCCGGGGACCTGCCTGAAGGAGGGCTCCGGGGCAGCCTCCCACCTCGCCACTGAGACCCCCTCCTAGCCCACCCGCTGTCCGAGGTAGCCATTGCCCCTACCAGGCCCAGGGAGCTGCAGTAGGTCTTGGAGATGATTCCCTGGGTGACATTTCAGACCAGTAAACCGAGGCCTGTCTCAGGTCGCTCCCCTCCAGTCAAAAACAGACCTTGAGGGTCTCCCTTTCTTTCACTCTGATTTCTCAGGGCGAGACCCACCCCATAATCCCAGCCACGTAAGACACGGCAGAGAGATGACCCTCGCTCCCCTCTCTGGGGGGGTGGGGCAGGAAGGCGAGCTGCAGAGTAACAGTCCCTTCTGGGCGCAGTTGTAGTCCCCGGTCATTCCGCAGCATCAGATACCCAGGACCCTCCGACCTCCCGGTTCCTGTCCCGGGTCAGGTCACGCACCCCTCGGGCAGGCATCTCCGCCAGTACCTTTTACTATTTTTAAACCCAAATGGAAAGAAAGAATCACAAGGGTCGAATTTCCCCCCTAGTTTTATTTGCCGATGTATCGTCTGCACCTTGAACAATTCCTGGCACACAGTAGGTGCTCTTTAAATACCCTTTCCCCTGGGGTTCACGCAGGACCTTAGAATTGGAAAGTGGATGGGTACTGCCACCTGGTGGTCTACACTGGAAATGACGCCAAGATCCTCCTGTAAACATGGGTTAAGTGCCCCTTTGATGGCCTCAAAGTCCTCTTCTGTAAAATGGAAATCATTTTCATGTTACATGCCTCTTGGGGATGTTGTGAAGAAGCTCAAAGATACATGGATTAATACTATGACTACTACTACTAGCTAGTGTTTTCTGAGTGTTTACTGTGTGCCAGGAGCTGTTAAAAATCTTTAATGTATTATAATAATAATGGCTCAGCAAGTGGGGCGCCAGCTCCATGTACCAAGGGTGGTGAGTTTGGACCCAATCCCGGCCAAGCCAAACTGCAACAAAAAAGAGAGCTGGGAGTTGTGGCGGGTGCCTGTAGTCTGAGGTTGCTGTGAGTTGTGACCCCACGGTGCCGAGGGCGGCAAAGTGAGACTCTATCTAAAAAAAAATAATAATAATAATAATGGCTAATATTTATATAGTGCTTACTGTGTGCCAGGAGCTACTAAAAGCTTTAACTCATTTAATCACCCTAGCGACCCTTTAGGCCAGATTCCATTCTCCGCATTTTACAGGTGGAAATACTGAGGCCCAGAGGGTTGAAGTACTGGCTAGGGCCATACAATTGGCTATCTGTTTTCACAGTCCATGCTTTAAACTTGGTGTCACTTGCTGCAAGGTTAGACATTGTAAGAGGAGTCTTATGGCCTTGGAAGCTTACTCAGTCTCTGGCTTTGGAGAGGATTGCTCTAGGAGATCTGGGGAATTTTGTCAGCCTCACAAATGCTCAGTCCATTTTAGGCTAATGAAAACCAATGGCTTGGCCAGGTGCAGTGCCTCACACCTGTAAACCTAGGACCTTGGGAGGCAGAGGTGGGAGGATTGCATGAAGCCTGGAGTTGTTTTTTTTTTTGTTTTTTTTTGAGACAGAGCCTCAAGCTGTCACCCTGGAGAGAGTACTGTGACATCACAGCTCACAGTAACCTCCAATTCCTGGGTTCAAGTGAGTCTCCTGCCTCCGCCTCCCAAGTAGCTGGGACTACAGGTGCCCGCCACAACGCTGGGCCATTTTTTGGTTGCAGCCGTCATTGTTGTTTGGCGGTCCCGGGCTGGATTTGAACCCGCCAGCTCAGGTGTACGTGGCTGGCGCCTTAGCCCATTGAGCCACAGGCACCGAGCTGAAGCCTGAAGTTTGAGATTGGCCTGAGCAACAGAGCAAGCAAGACCCTATCTCTTAAAAAAAAAAAAAAATTGGCGGGGCATGATGATGTGTATTTATAGTCCCAACTACTTGGAATGCTGAGGCTGAGGCAGGAAGATTGCTCGAGCTCAGGACTTTGATGTTTCAGTGAGCTGTGATGAAACCATTGTTCTCTAGCCTGGGCAACAGAGCAAGACCTTGTCTTCAAAAAATAAAAAAATTGAGAGAGAGAGAGAAAGAAAGAAAACAAATGGCTCCCCTGGTTCTATTTCTCCCTTGGTGAAGAGTAGAAACCACAGTCTCTGACCGTGACCAGCCACCGACAAATGCCATGGTGTGTGGCTGTTTGGTGTCTGTCTATATTTCTAGACTATATCTCAGTGTAGCCACTAGTCACATGTGGTCACTTGACCCTTTATATGTGACTAGTATGACTGTGGAATTGAACTTTCAGTTTTATTTCCTTTCCTTTCTTTCTTTCTTTCTTTCTTTTTTTTTTTTTTGTGGAGACAGAGTCTCACTCTATCACACTCGGTGGAGTGCTGTGCCATCACAACGCACAGCAACCTCCAGCTCTTGGGCTCAAGCGATTCTCCTGCCTCAGCCTCCCAAGTAGCTGGGACTACAGGCGCCCGCCACAGCGCCCGGCTAATTTTTGATGCAGTTCAGCCGGGGGCCGGGCTTGAACCTGCAGCCCTCGGTATATGGGGTCGGCGCCCTACTCGCTGAGCCACAGGCACCGCCCTTTGTTGTTGTTTTTTGAGGCAGAGTCTCAAGCTGTCACCCTGGGTAGAGTGCTGTGGCACCACAGCTCACAGCAACCTCTAACTTTTGTGCTCACGCGATACGCTTGCCTCAGTTTTTCTATTTTTTTTAGTAGAGACGGGGTCTCACTTTTGCTCACGCTGGTCTCGAATTCATGAGCTCAAGCTAGTGTTGGCCTCGCAGAGTGCTAGGATTACAGGTGTGAGCCACCACACCCAGACTCAGTTTATTTACTTTTAATTAATTTAATAGCCACATGTGGCTGGTGGCTTTTGTATGTCTACTACATCTCAAAGCTCAATGAAAATTTTGTTGATGAAAAGAATAATTTAGTTCTAGACTTGCTTTCCCCTTTAAAGTGAATGTATTCTGTGTTCAGACCTTTCACGGTCCTCTTTTCTCTGTGAATAAGTAGATCACCTCTTCTCTTTAAAGATGGAAACTTCCGAGGTAGTGTCTGTATCTTGCATGTGATAAAACTAATGCTTAAGAAAGGTTGAGGGACTTTCCCTCAGTCTCACAGCTGGTAATTAGTTAAAACAAGCTTACCTATCCACGATCTTCCTACTTCACCCCATTGCCTCACAGGTGAAATTTCTGGAAATATCAACCTAAATTTTATGGGATTAGATTGAATTAGTTCGAATTTTCTAACATGTAATGAGCAGCGTTAAGTCACAGACTGTGGGCATCAAAAGCAGGAAAGAGTGCTACAATTGATTGGTGATGTCTGTCACGGGCACAAAATAGTGGATAGAAGGCAATGGGGATGTCCCACATTTGGGTGCTCCTGCTAATCATTTTAAAGATTGACTCAGAGAGGCAAACATCCTGCAGTGTCAGGCTGAGGATTGGTGGGGGTTCAAGCACTTGATAGGATGGTATTTTCAGTACCTGTCTAATTGCCTCTGGCAGGTGATGGCCTGAACATGGGACCCCGATGGTTTATACTCAGTGCCAGGCTCGGTGCCAGAACCTGTTGGTCCCTAGGTGGATGTGATGTGACCCCACTCTCTGGGAGCTCCAGATCAGTGGAGGAGGCAGACTCTCTCAGTAAAGTGAGGGAGATGGTAGCCAGGGCATTGGGGATCCACCTACCAGAGACCTCTTACCTACCTCTGCTTGGCCAGGCTGAGAAGGGGATCAGACTTCTCAAAGCACTTGACTTTGAGGAATGGGGACACAGCCCGTTGTGTGTTATAAAATTCAGTCACTGTGGCAAAGTGTTCCCTAGCAATGTGACCTTATAGGTGTTCACCAACCAGTGTGTCAATTACAATCACTGTGTTGTAGCCATCTGCTCTTCCTTCCTGTGTTGGTGCCCACAGGTTCTTGTCTGTGTTACACAGATTGCTTGGAGTAGCCTTATCATGGCACGTATGGTCCATGTGGGGCCACCATGGGGGGACATCCACTCAGTGTTCCCAAAGCTGTCAGTTAGGAAATGTTCATGTAACATGATAACTGTTTTTTTGTTTTGGGGGGTTTGGGGAGGGTTTTGTTTTGTTTGTTTGTTTTGAGACAGAGTCTCACTTTGGCATTCTGATTAGAGTGCCATGGCATTATAGCTCACAGCAATCTCAAGTTCTTAGGCTCAAGTGATCCTCTGGCCTCTGTTTATCTATTTTTAGTAGAGACAGGGTCTCATTATTGCTCAGACTGGTCTTGAACTCCTGAGCTCAAGCAATCCACCACCTTGGCTTCCCAGAGTGCTAAGATTACAGGTGTGAGCCACTGTGCCCAGTTGCCCAACACAACAGTTGTTATGGCTTAAAGATTAGGGATGCTTGTTATTCCAGAATGATAAGTTGGGATGTAAGTAATCTCACAATTGGTTTATTGCTCAATGATGGCAACAAGGGCACAGATTTTTGCAGTCTTCTCTGCCACCCTCAACTTGGCACCTCACAGTCACAAAAAGGCTGCCACAGCACCAAGCATCAAATCTTCACTTGACAGTCTCCAATGTGTGAAAGAAGGCATTCGGGAAAGAAAATTCTCCTTATGAGCCTCTCTATTAATCAGAAAGAAAATCATTCCCAGACCTTCCCCCACTCTCTGCCCCAGGTGCAGGATTCCCCTTATATTTCCTTGGTTAAAAAGGGATTACGTAGTTTTCCTGAGTGCAAAGGAAACTTGGGAAGTGAACCCTTGGTACAAACTGACTAAAGAAGGAGGGTGTGGGAAAGGTTGTTGAGGTAGAAGCTGGCTGTGTCTGCCCCAGGTGTCCCTCCTCAGAGCGAGCAGGGAGCGTGGGGCTGGATCCACAGCATGTGCTGTGTCCTCTCACCCACCCTGGAAAGTGGTTTCTGAGCTTCTGACTCTTACTCCTGTGTCTCAGAGGGAGCAAAACCAGTCCTAGTGCTGGATGGGAAATACATGCCCCCCAACTCCTGCTTTCCTCCCCTCTGTTCTTCTGAAGCAACTATGTTGCCATAGAAGTGGATTTCCTGTCTCTGGGGAAGGTTTCTGCTTTCCCATTTCACCACCAAAAAGGACCTGTATGTCCCTCAAGGCAAACTCAAGTCTCCACGTTTGTGTAAAACAAAGAACTGTTTGCCTTGTGCAATTCTAGGTTATTTATTTTAGGCTTCCATGACGCTCCCCATAGAAGTTTCAGAAATCTTGGACCATTTATCTTTACTCACTTATCAAGCTCAGAGTAGTGGGGGCTGCCCTTCCAGAGAGAAGCCAGAGGTGGAGCCCAGCTGTGCCCAGGCTGTAACTACTGCCTCAGCTGGCCCTGTCGCCCCTGGGCAGAAATCCTATCATCAGTGGCCTTGGTTTCCCCTCAGCACACTGTGATGTGCTTTCAGTCAGCTGGACTCTTGTCCAAATGCACATTCTAGATCGGAAGGATGGGAGAGGATTCTGCACCCTGACGAGCACCTGGGTGGGCTCACAGAACCACACTTTGAGTAGCAAGACCTTGGCCCAGTACTTCTCAGCTCTGGGTGTTCGCTAGAATCATAGTGCTCACTTGGGTCATAAAAGATAAAGAAGCACCTGGGTTCTTCCTGGACTAATTATGTCAAAATCACAGGGGGTAAGGTTCAGGGATCAGTCTGAAGACTGAAGTGGGCTTAGGCCATCGTGGAGCAAGGTAGGAGACAGCAGAAATACTAAGGATTGAATCGCCAGCTGGTTATGGAACCTTAGACAAATCACTTAGTTTTTCTGCATCTATGAGGTCAGGGGATCATAACAGTCACTGCCTGTTAGAGCCACATGAGTGGTGACCGAATGGACACTTGTGAAGGACTTTGCATCATGCTTTGGACAGAGCCAGGGCCCAGGATGTGTTAGGTGCTGCTGGGTTTTTTGTTGTTGTTGTTGTTTGTTTTTTAGACAGTCTTATTATTCACCCTCAGTAGAGTGCTGTGGCGTCACAGCTCACAGCAACCTCAAACTCCTGTACTCAAGCCTTAGCCCCCCAAGTAGCTGGGACTATAGGCGCCTGCCACAACACCCAGCTATTCTTTTGTTGCAGTTGTTGTTTAGCTGGCCCAGGCTGGGTTTGAACCTGCCAGCTTCGGTGTATGTGGCTGGCACTGTAACCCCTGTGCTAGGGCTGCCGAGCCAGTGCTACTGTTTTAATTTAAAAGGACTTAGAGGAGATTTCGGTAAAGAAAACAAACCCGATTTCTAATTACTCGTTATTCCTTTGGTGAGTACAAATTGGGTGAGAATATGAAAATACGCCTGTGTTTCTTTCCACTTTCTCCCTTTCCTCAGTGTACCAGCTGATTCTCAAAGTGTGGTCCAGGGAACTTTTCTGGGAGACCTGCAGGATCAAAACTGGTGTTTTTTTGTTTGTTTGTTTTTGAGACAGAGTCTCATTCTGTTACCCGGGCTAGAGCGTAGTGGTGTCATCACAGCTCACAGCAAACTCAGATTCCTGGTTTCAAGGGATCTTCTGGCCTCAGCCTCCTGAGTAGCTGGTCAAAACTGTTTTCATAATAGCACTAATCTCCTTTCTCATCATCATTCTCACATGTGTGTACAGTGGAGCTTTCCAGTGGCTTTCAGACACCTGATATTGAAACAGCCTGATGGCCCCAGCAGATGTGAGGACCCAGCTGTCTTCTATCAAGTCAGACATTACAGAGAATTTTAAAACATGGAAAATGTCTCTGTCCTGCTCACTAATTGCTTTTTGTTTTGGAAAATATGGTTATTTTTCATAAAGAGGTTTTATGTTATCATGCAAAAGGTTTACTATTGTCATCTTTAAATAAACGAATAAATGCTTAAAAATTCCTCGGCTTTAAAATATGGTAAATACTGGTAGGTGTTTAAATTGGTAGGTGTACAAACTCCTTCAAGTCCTTTTAAATTAAAACAATGGCTCTCAACTCCTACTGGGCACTGACCAGCAGAGGCAGTTTGCAAAATACTGGTAGGTCTTTGGGATCATCCATCAATTTTAAGAATGTAGAAGGGTCACAAGACCACACAGCTTGAGAACCACAGGTCAAAGGCACACTTATTTAGAAACTTCTCTTCAAAAATATTAGCAAACAGTTACATAGCATTTACAGTTTTCCAGGCTCCGTTCTAAGCACTTCATATATATGTAATAGATACACACACGCGCACACACACACACACGGTTTTCTGATCCTCATGTGCTATGACCCCATTTTGCAGAAGTGAAAATTGAGGCACAGAGAGGGGAATTATCAGCAAGCTGTTTGAGTCCCCAGACTAGGGGCCATAGCCCTGGGCTTCGGGGGCAGAAGAGGCTCCTCCAGAAGCTGTTCCTGCCAGTTGAGCCCTGTCCCTGTTCAGCCCCACTGCTAGGGAAGGGAACAGCTTCACTCTGTTCCTCCTCCTCCTCTCTGCTCTCACATTTCTTGCCGAGGGCTTGGCCCAGCCAACTGTGAAAGATTGTAGTAGACAGGCCAGTCCGAGGTGGGAGCTATTAGGTGGGCTGGGAGTCTGGGGTGACTCGAGTTACATAAGGGCCCCTGGGACAGGGGACAGTTATATAATGGAGGGAGAGGAGGGCAGGCGGGAAAAGTGAGTCAGGGCAAGGGGAGAAACAGGGACATGGAAGAGGACAGAAGGAGAGACAGAGGAAACTGTCCGTCTCCAACCAGGGAGGCTGCCACGCAGGGGGCAACTTGGAAGGGGGGTCCTCGGTCCTGTCACCACCCCATTGCCAATGCCCGGCCCTGGAAGCCTCTATCCTTCACTCCCCTGGCCCCACTGAGCACAGATGATTCTGGAGATCCTCTAATGCCTTTTACCAAACTCCTTTACCATTCAATTAACTACAGCCAGTTTTGTTGGCTTGCAAACAAGAACCTGCAGTCATATAGAACCCTTTCCTGCCCCAGGACTGGAAAGGATGGGGGTCTAGAAGCTTCTAGGCACATGGGAGGTGCTCAATGTATGCATGTCGAGTAATAAGTACACAATAGGTACTTACACATTTTCTTGTCATAGTTTTCACTGGCATACTTTGTCTACCTAGTGACCACTTTGGTGGGCCAGTACCCCAGTGACATCTGTTCTCTGCTGCCAACAGGGGAATGGGCCTGCTCTGACCTTCATTTAGCCAGTCAGCAAACACTACCAAGGTGCTGTGCTAGGTTCCAGGGATGCAGCTGTGAACAGGGTGTTTGCGCTATTTGTCCAATTACTTCCAGCTCACTGCCTCTGAACCCCTGGTAGAACTGAACCCCCAGACTCTCCGTGAGTGGGTGTGTTCTGTGACGCCACTACTGCCGAGTTCTGCTGGAGGTGATTGGTGTCACTCTATGAAAAAGATTTCGTGACTGGTGTGAGACCTTCCAGTGCTCTTTTCTCTCTATAATGTGCGAAATAGTGGCTGCCGTCAGCCTGGGACCCTCTTGGGAGTCTGGGTGCCTGGGTGACCATAGTGAGCTGAGACCCAGGAAGGAGATGTTGCACAAACAAGAAATAAATTTTGCTCTTCTATGCCACTGAGCATTACGGGTGTTTATTTTTGCAGCATAGACTGGCCTCTCCCGAATTATTTAATGGTGCCAGTCTTCCAGGGGTTGGAGTGTGATTGCTGGAGGAGGCACAGGTGTGCTTTGTTTCTCTCTGTCTTCCCAGAGCCATTCCCGCTCCTTCTCACCCCCTCTCCTCCCCCCCAAGCTGGCCTGCAGGCACCGGCTCAATGAGCCCCCTGTGTGCTCACCCTTACACAGCCACACAACATAGAACACTTCTGACGTCAGATGTGTGCAGCTCCTTCCCCACACACTGAACAGCCCTGCAGCTCCAGCTGAGTGTCCCCAATTCAGTCTAATTCCGACACCATCTACCTGGAGTTAGCCTGAGACCCCACTGGTAAAGGGCTCAGTGCTGCAAGACTGCGCTCCCACTCCAAGCAGCAAGCATGAGCGCAGGTTGTCTCCTGTGCTGGGACCGACTGGCTGTCAGTGCAAGTTCCATCATTTGCAGAGGGGCCCACAGAACTGGAGGGCACTCAGTTTACTGGTTTGTTATAAAGGTATCACGAAGGGTTCAGATGAACTGCCAGGTGAAGAGGTGCATTCAGTGAGGTCTGGGAGGGTCCTGGTGTGGGAGCTTCTGTCCCCATGGTTGTTTTCACTAACTTGGAAGCTCTTCGATGCCTTCATTTAGGGTTTTTTTCTTTGGCCGGGGCTGGGTTTGAACCGGCCACCTCTGGCACATGCGGCCAGTGCCCTACTCCTTTGAGCCACAGGCACCGCCCTTCATTTGGGGTTTTTTTGACGTTCCCATCACATAGGCACGAGTGATGATTAGCTCAAAGCGCAGCCCCTCTCCATTCCCAGAAGATGGGAGTGGAGGTGAAGGTTCCAAGCTTCTAATCTGGTGACCAACCAGGCCCCACACAGGAATCCCATTGAGTCACCTTCTTAGAACAAAAGATGCTCCCTCGCCCAGGAAATTCCAAGGGATTAGGAGCTCTGTGCCAGGAATTCAGATCAAACACCAAATATCTGAACAAAAGGTACATTAAACACCCTCATTGTTCAGAAAATTACAAGCATTTTAGGAGCTCCAAGAACTAGTGGCAGAAACCAAATATGTCTTTCTTATTGTATCACCACTTTAAATCTACCCTCTGGGCTCAGTGCCTATAGCTCACCGGCTAGGGCACCAGCCACATACACCGGGGCTGGTGGGTTCAAACCCAGCCTGGGGCTTGCCAAACAATGACAACTACGAAAAAAAAAATAGCTGGGCGTCGTGGCAGGTGCCTGTAGTCCCAGCCACTTGGGAGAATGAGTCAAGAGAGTCGCTTGAGCCCAAGAGTTTGAGGTTGCTGTGAGTTGTGATGCCTCTACTGAGGTGACATACTGATGCTCTGTTTAAAAAGAAAAAATCTGCTCTCTGGCTTCTGGTTGAGTTCAGCAGAAGACAGGAGAAGGAGGAGACTTACGGTATTTATTCTTCTGGCTTCCTCCTCGAACCTCAGGCTAGCTGAAGCCCTCAAGTAAAGCTTATTTCTTTTTGTGGGGCAGTCAGTTCTGTGGAAATTCTCTCATCTGGCTTTTGCTAACAGGTAACCGCTTCATCCCCCATGAGACTGTGAAAACCCATGCTATGTGGGAAGGCCACGCAGAGGAGAACTGGGGTGTTCCGGTCCACAGCCCAGGCTGAGCTTGCAGCCCCCAGCAGTCCATCCGCCAGCCGTGTGAGAGCCACCTGCACACCCAGTGCTGTTGAGCCCTCAGATGAGTGTGGGCCCAGCTGAGAAGGAGGGAGGCGGAAAGGAGAAGAATCACCAGCTAAACCCAACCAAACTACAGAATCAATGGAGATAGTAAGATCGTACTGTTGTTTGAAATCACTAAGTTTTGGGGTTCTTTGTTATCGAGCAATATTAACTCAAACAACATTCTTCACATTGTTCTATTTAAAGAGTGTTATCTTTTTTATTAGGACGCTGACTCATACAATCATAAATAGATAATTACAAGATAGAGTGTGTGCTCAGAGAGAGGTAGTTTGGGGCCGTGTGAGCTCAGAAGAGGCTCTAGAGGGGGAACGTCACCCTAATCTGATCCCTGAGGGATGACTAGTAGCTTAGGTGGGTGAGAGACCAGGGAAATGGTACTCCCGGTGTGGGGAACAGGCCTAGAAGGCATCTGAGGAGCTGCAAGAAGTCCAAGGGGGCTGGTGCCCAGACAGCAGACTTGTGGGGGTTAGAGGGAGGTGGAAGGATGAGGAAGGTTAGGAGTTTAGGTCTCATCTTGAGGGCAGTGGAGGCCACTGGAAGAAAGTTACACGATCAGAAGCATTCTGGCTGCTGGCAGGAAGATGGATTGCAGACCTGCAGGGATGTCACTGCAGTTAGAGAACAAGGAGCTGATTTACTGACTGGACTTCAGTAAACCCCACCATGACCATGGTCAGCCTCAGCTGCCAGGGAAGACTAAAATGTCTGCATAGGGACCATGGAGGGGTCTTGGGGAGACTGAGACCTCTATCCCCTTCCCTTCCCTTCCCTATTTTTATTTTATTTATTTCCCTCTGTAGAGTGCCATGGCATTACGGCTTACAGCAACCTCAAACTCTTGGGCTTTTAAAAGAGATTCTCTTGACTCAGGCTCCCAAGTAGCTGGGACTATAGGCACCTGCCACAACTCCTGGCTATGTTTCTGTGGCAGTTGTCATTGTTGTTTAGCAGGCCCAGGCCAGGTTTGAACCCACCTGCCTCAGTGTATGTGGCCAGCGTCCTAACCATGAGCTATGGCAGCCGAGCCCCTAATTTTATTTTTAAAACAGTTTATAGTAAAACAGTTCCCCTCCTCACCATGAAACTAACATGCTCTTATTGTAGAAAAATCCAGAAAATACTATATATATCAAATGAAACAAATTCACCACGAGCCTGCTGCTCAGAAAGAATTGCTTATTTTTTCTTTATTTTTTATTAAATCATAGCTATGTACATTAATGCAATCATGGTGTACAATGTGCTGATTTCATATACAGTCTGAAATATTTTCATCAAACTGGTTAACATAGCCTTCATGGCATTTTCTTAGTTATTGTGTTAAGACATTTATATTCTGCATTTAGTAAGTTTCACTTGTACCCTTCTAAGATGCACTGCAGGTGTGATCCCACCAATTACCCTCCCTCCACCCCCTCCCCACCCCTCCCTTGCCCCTTTCCCCATATTCTTGTGCTATAATTGGGTTATAGCCTTCATATGAAAGCTATAGATTAGTTTCGTAGGGCTATCCCACCATAGGTGTGGTCCCACCAATTACCCTAGAACTGCTTTTTTTTTTTAAATCACTAATACATACTTTATTTATTTTGTATTTGTATTCTTGAATTAATTTATGTATGGTTTTAAGTTCTGATTCAAACATTTTACATTGTATTCTGAATATCAGGGCATATGGCTGAATAGTTATTTGAAAAAATTTCAGTGACTGTGTCATTTTCAATTATCAGCCTAGATAGATGAGAACCTGGCAATGTTTTTTCGTTTGTTTGGTTGGTTTTGTATTAGAGCAAAAGCATGTTTATTAAAGTAACAAAGACGCAGGCGGGGGGGGGGGGAAATAATGTAATGAAGAATAATAAAATACATGTTAAAAAAAAGAAAAACTGAAGCCAATTATTAACTTTTCTTAGCTATAAAATAGCAATAAAAGCATCTATATTCAAAAGTAGTGACATGTCAATGGCATACCCTGGTATCTAAACATGGCATATGCTTAATAAATGTTGATTCATTAAAAATAAATAAATAAATAAAGTGACAACGCCCACTCAAACATGCTCACCATCAAGGAGCTTCATGTGGCGTCCACCACCAATCTGGGTGGGTCCGAGTGCTGTCTCAGTGTCTCACTGATGCTGCTGAGCCTCAGTGTGGACCAGGACGCCCTCTTCTTCCTCAAGGATTTCTTCCCCAGCCTGGCAGCCGGTATCAATCTCATGGTCCCAGGGGAGACCTCTGTTGAGGCTCGCCCTGAGACCCAAGTCCAGCCCAGCAGCCCGCAGGAAGGGCAGCCTGAGGTCTGGCAGGAAGCTACAGGCAGTGGATGCCGCTCCTCCTGTGCTCATCAGCAGCCCATCTACTTCACGGAGTTCTGCTTCACATCTGAAGTGCCCATCTGGCTGGACTACCACGGCAAGCACGCCACCATGGACCAGGTGGGCACATTTGCTGGCCTTCTCATTGGCCTGGCCCAACTCAACTGCTCTGAGCTGAAGCTAAAGCAGCTCTGTTGCTGGCAAGGGCTCCTGGGCGCAGACAAGGTGCTCGGCTATGCTCTCAATGAGTGGCTACAAGATATCTGCAATGCTACCCGGCCTGCTGGGGGGTGTGGGCCCCATGCACTCGGTCATCCAGCTCTTCCAAGGGTGCCAGGACCTACTGTGGCTGCCCATCGAGCAGTTCCGGAAGGACGGGAGCCTCATGCGGGGGCTGCAGTGAGGGGCTGCCTCCTGCAGCTACTCTGGTTGGTGCAGGCTATTCAGGCCTAGAGGATCCCCAGAGAATCTGGGAGCCAGCCTGGGAGGGAGATAATCCTGAGAGCCATATAGTCGGTGCGGTAAGTTCTGTTGTGGGGGAGGAAGGCCCTCGTGGTGGGGGCCACAGCTGAGATGGCGTATGACATCCTGTCCCCAACAGCACCTGTCTCCTGCTCCCTGCAGGACAAGCGCTCTGAGAGAAAACTGCACGAGGTCCAGCAGGCCCTGACTTCTGGGAGGGTGTGGCCAAGGCATATGACACACTTCGAGAGGGCATCCTGGACACAGCTCAGACCATCTGTGACCTGGCATCTTAGGGCCATGAACAGAAGGGGCTGACAGGTGCTGTTGGGGGCGTGATTCGCCAGCTGCCTTCAACAGTGGTGAATCCACTCATCCTAGCCATGGAGGCCACGTCCAACTGCTTGGGGGAATGCGCCACCAGATCCTTCCTGACATCCACAAGGACCATCCGCTCAAGTGGCGCTCGTAGAGGCCCAGGACTGAGCATAGGGCATCTGGGACTGGAAGGGGTGCTGCCCACCCACCCTCTCAGCCTGCCTACCGTGCTCAAGTCAGTGCCGTCAGCTCTGACTCACAGCTGGGCAGGCCCAGGCCCTTCAGGGGATGGCCACAGTGACAGATACCTTCCTAGCCTGCCCATTACCAATCAGCTGTGAGAGGGGGGACTCCCTGCCTTGGGGCCTCGGCCCTATCTCTGCACTTTTCCTGTGGGGAGAAAGGACATTACCTCCTTCTCCCACCTGGTTCCACACTGCTGTCTTGTCCCAGGACGGAGGCTTTTGGACCCTCGGACCCCAACCCCACTCAGCCAAGTGTCTTTCTGTGTCTTGGGGGTGGGGGGACAGATACTGTGTGGTTCGATGTATTATTTTTTTTTTCGATGTATTATTTTTAAGCTCCATGAGCGTGTGGGTCAGTGTCTGCATGAAGTGGAATAAACTGTGCCCACCCCCCCAAATAAATAAATAAATAAATAAATAAATAAATAAATAAATAAATAACAAAGACATCGAAGGAAGGCTTGCTCCATTGACATGGCAGCAAAGAGTTGTCTGATAGTGTTTGGTTTTTTTTTTTTTTTTTGTAGAGACAGAGTCTCACTTTATCGCCCTGGGTAGAGTGCCGTGGCGTCACACTGCTCACAGCAACCTCCAGCTCTTGGGCTTAAGCAATTCTCTTGCCTCAGCCTCCCTAGTAGCTGGGACT
>CAUYON010017304.1:0-27814 GCA_963573935.1 Arctocebus calabarensis
GATGGCTGCAACCAAAAAATGGCCGGGCATTGTGGCGGGCGCCTGTAGTCCCAGCTACTTGGGAGGCAGAGGCAGGAGACTCGCTTGAGCCCAGGAATTGGAGGTTGCTGTGAGCTGTGATGCCACAGCACTCTACCCAGGGTGACAGCTTGAGACTCTGTCTCCAAAAAAAAAAAAAAAAAAAAAAGATTCTGTAAGGGGAGAAGAGGCACATCAAGTCCTTGACAAAAGGAAAATTGCTAAATACTGCAGTCAAGCTAGACAGAGTAAGCTTATTTCTTACTGTATCTTCATCATATATTGCAAAGAACTTTGTCTTACTAAATCCACACTTCAAGACTGCATGTTTCCTGCCAAAGGCTCAAGAAGAAGAGTCCAGACCTAGCTTGGTGGCTCAGGCCTGTAATCCTGGCACTCTGGCAGGCTGAGGCGATAGATGGCTTGAGCTCAAGAGTTCATGACCAGCCTGAGCAAGAGACCCTATCTCTAAAAATAGAAAAACTAGCCAGGTGTTGTGGTGCACATCTGTAGTCCCAGCTACTTGGGAGGCTTGAGGCAAGAGGATTGCTCAAGCCCAAGAGTTTGAGGGTGCTGTGAACTATGATGCCATGGCACTCTACCCAGGGTGATCAAGTGAGACTGTGTCTCAAAAAAAAAAAAAAAAAAAAAAGAGAAGAAGAGTCCAAGTACAGTTAGGCCCCAGAATCATCATTATTTACTGAACACTTATTATGTGCCAGGCCCTTTGCTCGGTGATTTTTACATGAATTATCATATTTCATCCTCACAAAATCCTATGAGACAGCTTATTATCATCCCCATTTTACAGGTACAGAAACTGAGGCACAAAGATTTATGTAACTTAACCAACGACATAGAGCTAGTTAGTGCCAGAGCCAATGTACTGCCTGGTTCCTCTGACTTTGGGGCCTGTGCTCATAATCATCTGAAACACCCACATAAACAAATAGAGAATTTAAGTGGGGTAGAATCCTTCAAATTACAAAATGAATCACCAGAATATTCTTTAAATCCCAAATTCCCTTATAACTTTAGTTAAAAAAACTACAGGTCACAGCTCACAACAACCTCCAGCTCTTGGGCTTAGGTGATTCTCTTGTCTCAGCCTCCTGAGTAGCTGGGACTACAGGTGCCCGCCACAATGCCTGGCTATTTTCTTTTGTTGTTGCAATTCGGCCAGGGTTGGGTTTGAACCCGCCACCCTTGGTATGTGGGGCTGGTGCCCTACTCACTGAGCCACAGGTGCCACCAAGAACCATAATTTTTTAATAGGACACACGTTTTTGCTCTGAGGGAAAGCTTACTCCTAAACCTTTCACCAAGTCAGTCAATTCTTATGATTGATTCTTTTAATAATAATTAAAGAATGACTTATTTTCTTATTGGGATTGAATAACTAAATTTAGAAAGGAGCCTTGGGCAAGCTAGTTTGTAATTTAAGTATGACTCTTATAATTATTATTCATTTGTTCATATATACTTGGGCATAATCAAATTTAGGCAAATGGATAGCCTGAAAGAGTGAGATTATAGTGTGAGCATGGTACAGCAGCATTCTTCTTACATCAGCCATCAACTTGATTTATAGATGTTTTATCTCATTAACCTTTAGGTTGTAGAGCTAATTAGTGAATCTGGGAACTGCAAAACACACTCAAAGAAATCATATAGCTCTTTAACTTCACCATGCACCAAATTAAACTGGACTCAATTATTCCGAATCATAGATGTCTCTTGAAAGAATTTTCTGCTTTCATTTCAAATGAAATGGGGTGAAAAATCAAACCAGAAGTGGACCCTGATTTTCTCTTTTAGCTGCTTGCCATATTGCATTCAAAACCATTTGAATGCTTCAAAAGCTCTTGCTTCTGAAAAAGACACATAAATTCAGATTGTTGTCATTATTCCTATTTGGGTAAAGTAGTCTCAGAACCTGGTGGAGAATGTCACCCTGCCTGTGATTCTCTGCCTTCCACCTACAGCTGTGGATCAGGGCAGCCACACCGTTCAGGAGGCTGCCATCCTGAGGACAGAGCCCATCCCTTGGGCACTAACAGAGTTATAGGCATCATTTTGTTTCCCTTTCTCTGTTCTCATTTCTGAGTGACACAAGCCCTCACTAAACTGAGACAGGTACCAAGATCCTGAAACACAGATAGATACAGTCAGCCTTCTATGGGAGGGATTTCAGCTGCTTGGATTTCAGCCCATTTCTTGTGGCTGAATTAAGGTTAATGGCTAGGATGGAATGATGAGAGAAAATTAACAGACTAAATTAATTTACTTAAGAAAAGGATTGGGCTCGGCGCCTGTGGCTCAGCGGGCTAAGGCGCCAGCCACGTACACCTGAGCTGGTAGGTTCGAATCCAGCCCAGGCCTGCAAAACAACAATGACGGCTGCAACCAAAAAATGGTCGGGCGTTGTAGCGGGCGCCTGTAGTCCCAGCTACTTGGGAGGCAGAGGCAGGAGACTCGCTTGAGCCCAGGAATTGGAGATTGCTGTGTGCTATGATGCCAGAACACTCTATCCAGGGTGACAGCTTGAGGCTCTGTGTCAAAAAAAAAAAAAGAAAAGAAAAAGCATGAAGCTACTCTCAGGATTAAGAAGAGGCTGAGTGGCCAGGCATGGTGGCCCATGCCTGTAATCCTAGCACTCTGGGAGGCTGAGGCAGGTGGATTGCCCTGAGCCTCAGAGGTTCGAGACCAGCCTGAGCCAGAGTGAGACCCACATCTCTACAAAAAAATAGCCTGGTGCCTGTAGTCCTAGCTACTTGGGAGGCTGAGGCAAGAGAATCGCTTCAGCCCAAGAGGTAGAGGTTGCTGTGAGCTATGCCACAGCACTCTACCGAGGGCCACAAAATGAGACTCTGTCTCAATAAAAAAAAGAGAGAGAGAGAGAGAGAAGGGGCTGGGTACAGCTGCTGAGTGGGACTTTGGGTAAGAAAATTGGCTACCTCTTCAAGACATTTAGTAATGACCTACATTATTTTTAGGGTATTTGGAGTTAAATTTATGTTTCATTTAAATAGGAAACCACATGAAGATGAACCTTCAAAAGGGAAGGCAGCTTGGGTTTATTCAAGTTACATTTCACATAATTTCTAAGAGAGGAAGGTGATTTGGGTAGGAAACCCTAAGATGGTGACTTACAGTGAGGTTTTCTGATTTCTTACAGTCTTACAATAGGACTGAATAGAATAGAATGAAAGTAGAAAGCAGAGGCCTGAGGGACCAGGTGGGGGCCATTCCCTGTAATGCAGGTGAGGCTGAGGCTTCCTATGGTGTGATTTCACACGAGGAAGAAATCCCAATGCTGGAGTCAGGGGACACCAAACTTCAATTCTTTCCTTGGTTTAGTCTGAAAACGGACTAGATTGTTAACATACAAAAGAATTTGTGTGTGGGTTCTTGCTCCTTAAATGCCAAACTGATGTTGTAATGCCTTTTGACGTGTCTCCTGGCTGAATGACTCAGCCCTGGCCTCCTGGGCCCTCCACAGGCTCTCCTTCCCTCTGGGCTGCAGGTGTGTCCCTCCTCAACTGGAGGCCAGAAAACTAACCACAATCTCCTGGCTATGAGACCAGTCTCCTGTCTTGGAGGCCAAACAGAGTGAAAGACAGGCAGCCCGGATCCCAAACCACAGAAGCTCAAGTTAGATCATTCTTGTGAACATGACAACCCCACTGTCTCAACAACAAGAAAAAAATAGACCCATTTGAAAATGGCTTTAAAAGACTGAGAAAAATGCATGACTATGGGTTGACTGCTATTCTAAAACAACTGACAAAGTTAGTCATTCCTTTTCACAAGCCAACAGAGGTGCTAGAGGACATCTGTACCCATCTATAACAAGAAAGTTGAGTACAATGAGTTTAAATCGCTTGTCCAAAAGCCAAGGAGTACAATGTCGATTTCTTTTTCTTCTCTCACATGCACTTGGTGACTTGGAGGAACTGCACACTGGGCAGCAACCATCTTTCAAAGTCCCTGGAGAAGTCACAGAGACACTGACAGGGCACCTCCTCTGTGGGACCAGGCCCTCTGGGACAGTTAGAAATGGGCTTGAGGATCAGGTCAGTGGAGAAGAGAGAGTAATGGAAAATTATTATTCCTCTGAAAACAGTTATTCCTGGGAACTTTGCCCTGGCTTCTGTGGCCTTTAATGTGGTCATTTAATTTTACCTTAAACATGGGATCTAGCCCAAGGCAGAGGTAGATGAATCCTTGGGAATGTACAATTATTCTTCACTGGGTTCACTTTGGAAATCAAGCAAATGAAATTGCCTGATGAGAAAAAAAATGCTGCTTTAAAAAGCATTTTCTCATTTCACAGCATATTTAAAACAATCATTAGGAAAAAGGGCCTGGCATTTTGAAGACTCTGTCAGAAATCTGCAATCTAATTTGTTCCTAGGACATGATGAAATGGATATATTTAGGCTAAATCCTAACAGCTACTCTCAGGGTTACAGAGAAAGACTGAATAATGCTATATATAGGAAAAACAAACAGAAATGTTTTCTTTTCTAGACTGGAACCCCTGAAGCCAGGGAATAATGACCATTTCAAATATGAGTTATTGATCCATTCCTCTAAGGCTAGTTAATAACAAACATTGTTTTTTCTTTGTTGGATTCTTTCAACATTTGCCCAACCTGCTTGTATCACATGGAATTTGAACTGAACCCACAAGAGCCATACCGATTGCCTTTGACCCTGGGATCTGACATCTATTTTGAATGGAGCGAAGAGTGGAGTACTAGAATTGATGCTTAGTGTATTAAATTCTACCCATCATAAACACATTTGAGGCAGCTTCATCAAATCACTCCTCAGACCAGATTAGTTATTTCTGGGCCTGAGGCTTCTCTGCTACTCACCTCCCCACTGGTTGGCTCATTCCCTGCACCTTATAGCAGACCTTCCTGAGAAGGCCTGTGTATCCTTTTAGTTGCATTTTCCCATAGCCTTTTACTCTTCACAGATGAGGCAACTTGACATACTCCTGCCCCTTATGGCAATGAGTTCTGCTCTTCACAATCTTGGCCTGGGCAGGGGCCTAGAAAGACCTTTGCCCTAGTATTTAGTGTCAATTCATGGTAGTTGCTGGTTCCAGGAACTGGACTTTTTCTTAGTTTGCCCATTCATTTGACAAATATTATTGAGCACTTATTAATGTGCCAGACACTGTGTTAGGCTGAAGAATGTAGCAGTGATTAAAACATGAAAACCTCCCTGCCCTTCTTTAATATCTACTCCATTTGAAGGAACTGAATCTTGTTCTCCCATTCCCAAGTTTCAATCTTTGTTCCCCATTAGGAAGTCACTTCTTGCAGAACAATGTTTCTCAAGCCTTTATGTGCATATAAATCATCTGTGAATCCTGGTAAAATGAAGATTCTGATTCAGTAGGTGTCGGGTGGGACCCCAAATTCTACATTTCTAACAAGCTATTTCTGCGAGGGATGTTGCCAGGATTGCACTTCAGTAGGAAGAGGGTATAGCCAGCCGCATCAGCGAGTTTATTAGAAATACAGAATTTCAGGTCTCATTTCAGACTCACTGGCTCAATCTGCCCAAAACACCAAACAGGGCGTTTACAAACACTGACCAAGAACACAGGTTCCCAAAGCACATGCAAATCAGGAGCGCAGGGTAAGCATTACAAAGTGCCCCCGGAGGAGAAACACCCCGAGTGATTCCTCTGCGTACCAGGTTTGAAAACATCAGAGAGCATTAGAGGAAGGCACTTTCCTAGGTTCATGGGACATTGCAAAAGAAAAAAGCCTTGGAAATGACCTGATGAGCTTCACTGTGATTGCGGGCTCCTCTGAGGTTATCATCACGCACGACCCAGGAATTTGCCCAAGGTCACGTTGATAGCCAACGGAGGCATCAGGCCTCCAGTGCGCAGGCGCAGTTCTCCCCACGCCGCTGCCTCTCCGGCTGCAACTCCGCGGCATACCAGCTCCCCCACCCCCAAATCAGGAATGCTCCTCCTTCACCAAGACCCAAAGGTTTTCCTCCTCCAGCCAAGAATTTCAATCTATTACCGCTAAAAAAAAACAAAAACAAAACAAAAAAACTCCCCACGCTCACAGGTGCTTTCACTTGGCATTCACGGATGCTGTCTCTCCCGACCCACGTCACGGACCCATCAAGCAGCACATTAAATTGCCTGATTTTCCCCGAAGACTGAGGCTGTCAGCCTTTTGATGATGTTTTCAGTTCTTCTTGAGTCCGGTGTAGAGTGTGGGTGGGAAGGGTGTTGTCTACTGGGCTTCCATTCATCTTTCAGGGAGGCAATTACATTTCCTGCTTTTTCTTTATTCTTTCAGAACCTCCTCTTTCTCTGAGTGTTCTACAGCCTTTTGGAATGTATACGAACACCTCTTCGCTTTGTTTACAGCTTCAAGACTTCCTCATTCTTGCAAATTGGCTGCTTTCTCGCCTCCTCTCCTTTTGCAAAATGAGTTAAATGGACATACCTGGAACTTACGGTGGGTGACAGAGGTCTTAACCTGGAGTCCTTGCGTCCCTAGCCCAGTACTTTTCAATCTTGGTGTCCATTACAACCTCCTGGGGAGTTTAGAAAGTCTGACGTCCAGATTGCTCCCAGATACATCAGAAACTCTAAGGGTGGGAAGCAGCTGTGAATAGTTTATAAAGCTCTCTCCAGGAGATCCATTGTGCAGCCAAAGTTGAGGACCACTGGAAAGTGTAGGTAAAATTGCTTGCGGACAGGCATAGGTACATTTTTCTGGAAGGACTAAGCCATAGCTTTTAGGAGATTCTCCAAGGAGTCTAAGACACTCCCTCCCTTTCCTCTGCTCCCCCCTCCAAAAAGGCTCAGTGACTGATCTAAGATAGTAAATAAGCCCCAAGAACTTGCCAATTGATAAGGAAATACAAATAAATGTGTTAATTAAATAGACATTAACATGCAGATTAGGAAAAGTGCCCACTGTTCCTAAGGGGACCTCTGGGGGCCTTTGGGTGGGATGGGAGAGTCATGACCTTTCCCCTAGTTAGCTGGGAAAATGTCATGGTTTCGAGATGCTGCTGCTATGAAAGTTAGATCACATCACTTGATCTTGAGGCTTCCTGCTGCCGGCAGAATAAGCCTGACTCGGGGCGGCTCCTGTGGCTCAGCGAGTAGGGCGCCGGCCCCATATACCGAAGGTCGCGGGTTCTAAGCTCGGCCTCGGCCGAACTGCAAAACAAAAAAATAGCCGGGTGCTGTGGCGGGCGCCTGTAGTCCCAGCTACTAGGGAGGCTTGAGGCAAGAGAATCGCTTAAGCTGGGGGTTGCTGTGAGCAGTGTGACGCCACGGCACTCTACCCAGGGCGATAAAGTGAGACTCTGTCGCTACAAAAAAAAAAAAAAATTCTCCCCAGGGATCCAGCTGATATGTGCCCTGGCCAGGAGAATTTGGCCTTTTTCCTTTGGTCTCACTGCTGATAATACTGATGTGGACCATCATTTCATTAGCTTTAATAAAAGTATCATTTCCCTCACTGCTGTGAGAAACAAAATTAAAGAGCTTCTCTAGAACAGCAGGAACTCTGACCTTATCACACACAAAAAATAGTGAATTCCTGCTCCCATATACCCTTACATTGGGAAGCACATTAATCATAAATGCACAATGTGAAGAAACTGATTCCTACATCTTTCAAAATAGTTTTGATTGGTTTGGTGTATATCTGAAAAATAGATTTGAAACAGATGCAAGAAGTAGTTGCAAGGAAACAGACAGGACTATGAGAAAGATAGTGAAACCAGAAAATAGTACTCTTGATAGGACAATTAATACATGGCCCAGAGGCAGTTTGATTTAGTGACCAGTATCATTACTAATAATAATGACTACTATACAGAGCTTATGCACTAGACTCTGATTCTAAGTGTCTTACATGTGCATAACTAATTTAATCTTCACAATAATCTCATTAAATTGCTACTATCATTAACCTCTTTTTATAGATGGGGAAACTATTGTACAGAAGGTTTGAATAATTTGTCCTTGGTCAAATAGTTAGTGATACACACAATATTTGAACCTTAGGTACAGAAATTCAAGCGTGTACTTAATTTAAGTCGAACCTTTCCCACTTAGCATTTGTGTGACCCTGAGCGTGTCACTTAAACTCTCAGGCCTTCAGTTTTCTCAATAATTAGATGAGGGTTAACAATGCCCATCACACAGGATATTTATGTGTTAATAAATTTAAATAATAATAATGATTGATGTTTATTGAGCATATATTTCACAACCTCTACTCTTGTAAATGTGGTCAGGAGTACTTTATAATCAGGCTTCACTACTTATTTGTTATGCAATGTTGAGATAGCACTGCATATATCCGATCCTCAGTATTCTCATCTGTAAAATTGGGGAACATATTTCCACATCTTCAATATAAAGATGCTAATGGCTAGTTATTAGAATTGTCATGAAAATCAAATGCAATAATATTAAGAATTATTTAGCATGCTGCCTAACATATAATAAATAATAAGAATATTATATGGAAATGTTTAATCAGTAAAAACCTTCTCAGAGGATTCTAGCTTAAACATACGTTAAAAAGCAGTCAATATCATTTCATCATGTCAGTTTGTCACTGACTGAGAAGGTAAATTGACTAAATAGCAACTCTAAGTTGTAAGTGCTAGTTTGAGTGAAAGGATCAAAGAAAGACATATATTCTAGGTTACTGTGGCTCAAATAGCTCTGCTTAGAGCAAAATAACTTTTAGAGATGCTGTTACCCAAACTGCTCAGGTTCAAACTTATTGGCCTTTATAGTTAAAAAAGAGGCAAAACAATAGCCTATGGCCTAGTTAAAATACACTCTACATCTAAATGTAGTTTTGGAAGACATTAAAAATGCTAAGTAAGTGCACAAGTCTTACTCCAAGAAATAGTCAATGAAAAAAAGTGTTTACAAATTACAAAGTTTGTTTAACAAAATAATTAAATCGTATCCCTAAAATATATGAAAAAATAAATTTATTTCTGTGAAGAATTTCACTGGCAATGTGATACAAACTGCATTGAATCTGTAGGTTGTTTCTGGTAGTATGGTCATTTTCACTTCACAGAAATAGAAAAAACAATTTTAAAATTCATATGGAACCAAAAAAGACTAAATACAAAAGCAATTCTGAGCAAAAAGAACAAAGCTGGAGGATCATCCTACCTTACTTCAAAAAATACTACAAAGCTATAGCAACCAAAATAGCATGGTACTGACATACGAAGAGACAAATATGCACATGGAACAAAATAGACAACTCAGAAATAAATCTACATATTTACAGCCAATTGATTTTCAATATAGGAGTCAAAAACATTCACTGAGAAAAAAACAGTCTTTTAAATAAATGGTGATGCAAAAGCTGGATATCTATATGCAAAAGAATGAAACTACACCCCTACAGCTCACTAAATGGATAAAATATTTAAATGTAAGATCCAAAACTATGGTACTACTAGAACAAAACAGAAGAAACAATTCAGGATATTGGTTTGGACAAAGATTTTATGGATGAGACCTCAAAAGCACAAGCATCAAAAGCAGAAATAAACAAATGGCATTATATCTTTGGTTTGATTCTTAGCTTGACAGTTATTGGTCAAAGAGTAGTATATGAACACTACTGATTTGTGGACATTGATTTTATATCCTCAGATGTCACTGTATTCTTTAATCACTTCCAGGAGCCTCGTGGTTGAGATCCTGAGGTTTTCCTATTATAGGATCATATTATCCACAAAGAGCAAGAGTTTGACCTCCTCTGTCAACATTTGAATAACCTTGATATCCTTCTGCTTGATTGCATTGGCTAGAACTTCCAGCACAATGTTACGTAGCAGTGGGAATGTGGACATGCATGTCTGGTTCCAGTTCTAAGTGGAAATGATTTCTGTTTTACTCAATTCATTATGATATTGACTGTGGGTTTGTCATAGTTGGCCTCTCTCAGTTTAATAAATGTCTCATCCATGCCTATTTTCTTAAATATTCCTCTCAGAAAAGAATGCTGGATTTTGTTGTATTGCTTTTCTGCATCTACTGAGAGGATTTTATGTGGTCTTTGGTTTTGCATCTATTTCTGTGGTAAATTACATTTACAGATATACATATGTTAAACCAACCTTGCATCACTAGGATAAAGCCCACCTGATCAAGATGTATAATTATTAATGTGTAGCTGTATGTAAGAATTTTTTTAATAATTTTATTAAATCATAATTTTGTACATTGGTGCAATAAATTGTGGTACATGTATACCATGGAATACTATGCAGCCTTAAAGAAAGATGGAGACTTTACCTCTTTTGTGTTTACATAGATGGAGCTGTATGTAAGAATTTTATTGACCATTTTTGATAGATAATCATTAATGTTGTTGATCTGTAGTTTTCCCTTTTTGTTGGGTCTTTTCCCAGTTTTGGCATCAAGGTGATATTTGCTTAATAGAATACGTTGGAAAGGATTCCTTCCTACTCTATGTTTTGGAATAGGTTCTGTAATATAGGTACTAGCTCCTCTTTGAAGGTTTGGTAGAATTCTGTTAGAAAACCATCCAGTCCATGACTTTTCTTTTTAGGAAAGTTCTTAATTGTTGCAATTTTGGTACTTGGTGTTGGACTTTTCTAAATTTCTAATTCTTCTGGCTGAGTTTAGAAAGGTGGTGTGATTCCAAGTGATGGTCCATTTCCTCTATGTTCTCAAATTTCTTAGTATAGAGTTTTTGGTAGCAAATGTAGATGATCTTTTATATCTCTATGGTATCTGTTGTTATTTCCTCTTTTTTGTTCCTGATTAAGCCTATTTGCATCTTAATTTTCCATTTCTAGTTAGTCCAACCAAGGGTTTACCTATTTTCTTAATCTTTTCAATGAACCAACTTTTTGTTTCACTGATCTTCTGAATGACTCTTAGAACATACCATGCTCATGGGTGGGAAGAATCAACATTGTTAAAATGTCCATACTACCGAAAGTGAGCTACAGATACCCATAAAAGTACAAATGCCATACTTTGGAGAACTTGATAAAATAGTATTTCAGTTTATTTGGAACCAGAAAAAAACCAAATAGTTAATGGAATTCTAAGAAATAAAAATAGATTTAGAGGTATCACTTTACCAGATGTCAAGTTATGTTACAAGTCTACAGTAATCAAAATAATATGGTACTTATACAAAAAAAAAAAAAAAATATATATATATATATATATATATATATATAAAATAGAACAGAGGATTTAGAAAAGAATACAGCCATGTATTACCATTTGAAATTTGAGAAACTAAACAAAAGCATACACTGGGGAAAATAATCTCTATTTAATGAATGGTTATGAAAAAACTGGTAGTCACGTATAGAAGACTAAAACTGGACCCACACCTCTCTCTACTAACAAAAATTGATTCTCACAGGATAAAATATTTAAATTTAAAACACAAAAGAATGGAAATCCTAAAAGAAAGTGTGGGAGGAAACTCTTGACAAAATTGATCTGGGAAAAGATTTTATGAAAAAATCCCCTTGGCAATTGCAGAAACACCAAAATAAATAAATGGGACTTGATCAAGTTAAAAAGCTTTTGCAGGGGCGGTGCCTGTGGCTCATCGAGTAGGGCACCGGCCCCATATACCAAAGGTGGCGGGTTCAAACCCGGCCTCAGCCGAATTGCAAAACAGAAAAATAGCCGGGTGTTGTGGCGTGCGCCTGTAGTCCCAGCTACTCGGGAGGCTGAGGCAAGAGAATCGCCTAAGCCCAGGAGTTGGAGGGTGATGTGATGCCATGGCACTCTAATGAGGGCGATAAAGTGAGAATCTGTCTATACAAAAAAAAAAAAAAAGCTTTTGCAGAGCCAAAGGTACAACAACTAAGCCAAACAGACAACCTTCATAATGCAAGAAGATATTTGCATGCTATGAATTTGACAAAGGACTGTTCTAGAATCTATATAGAACTCAAATCAATCAATTAACAAGCAAAGAGAAAACAATGCCATTTATAAGTGAACAAGACACATGAACAGAACCTTCTCTGAATAAGACAGTTGAATCACCAACAAACAAGAAAAAATGCTCATCGTCTCTAATCATCAGAGAAATTCAAATCAAAACTACCCTGAGATATCATGTAACCTCAGTGGGAATAACCCACCTCACAAACTCCCAACACTGAAAATGCTGGCATGAATATGGAAAGAAGGAACACTTTTACACTACTGTTGGGATTGCAAACTAAAACAGCCTCTATGGAAAGAGGTATGGAGACTCTGCAGAGCTAAAACTAGACCTTCTGTTTGATCCCACAGTCCCATCACTAGGTATTTACCTAGAAGAAAAAAAAACATTTTATCACAAGGATATTTTCTTTAGAATGTTTATTGCAGCTCAGTTTACAATCATCAAGATGTGGAAGCAACCCAAGTTCCCATCAACACATGAATGGATTAATAAACTGTGGTGTATGTATATCCTGGAATACCATTCAACCACTAAAAATATGGAGATTTTACATTTTTTGGTATTTACCTGGATGTAGCTGAAGCATATTCTTCTTAGTAAAGTATCACAAGAATGGAAAAGCAAGTATCTAATGTACTCAATACTACATGAAACCAATAGAAAAACAACCATACACTCACACTAGAAAAAAAAAAAAAACTATATTCAACTGCAAGGAAGGGGTAAGAGAGAGGGAGAGGGAAAAGAAGAAGGAGAGGAACTGGCAAGCTATCAACCAATGTGCACAATGTAAGGGTATACAGCACACCCCTTGGATGAAGGGCCCAGCTACAACTTGATTACCTGAGAATCCCAAACAATGTGACCTAATCATTTGTACCCTCACATTAATACGAAATTTAAAACATGGCTTTACATCAAGGTAAAGAGCTTCTGCATAGCAAAGGAAACAGTCAACACTGCAAAGAGACAACCTACAGAAAGGGAGAAAATATAATTTATTCATCCGATAAAGGATTAATATATAAGGAACTGAAACTACTGACTGGAAAAGAAATAAATAGTCTAACTTAAAAATGGACAAATGACTTGGATAGACTTCTCTCAAAAGAAGACATATAAATGACCAACAGGCATATGAAACGTATTCAACATCAATAATCACCAGAGAAATGAAAATGAAAACCATACGATGTATCATCTCACTTCAGTTAGCTATTATCAAAAAGACAAAAAATTTCCTGGTTATTGTGTGTGGACATTTATATTCTACATTTAGTAAGTTTCACCTGTACCCTTCTAAGATGCATTGTAAGTGTGGACCCACCAATTACTCTCCCTCCGCACATCCTCCCCCTTCCCTCCCTTGCCCTTTTCCCCATATTCTTGTGGTATTAAAAAAAAAAGACAAAAAAAAATAAAAAATGCCAGCAAGGATATGGAGAAAGGCTTATGCAGTTTGGGAGTAAATTATTGCCTCTAATATAGAAAAGGGTTCATCTGAAAACAAAAAATGGAACTGCTGTAAAATCCAGTAATCTTACTACTTGGTATACATCCAAAGAAATTGAAGTTGTTATGTTGAAGAGGTATCTGCACTGCTATGTTTATTGCAGTATGATTCATAGTGGCCAAGTTATGGAATCAACCTAAGTGTCCGTCAACAGATGAATGGCTAAAGAGAATGTTGTGTGTGAATACACACACACACACACACACTCCAAGGATGCAAAAAATGTATACGTATTTTAAGAGAGAAAAAAACTGTATTAAAATAGCAAAAACAAGAATTTATTGATAACAAAAAATGAATACAAGTCACATTTGAGCACCTCTTGCAATTGCAGAAGTCACAAATGACTTGAGTATTACAATTGTAGTGCAATTTATTCTTTCTTAAAATGTGTATATATGTTTGGCATTCTCTGTATATATTACACATATACACAAAGTGTAATACTATTCAGCCATGACAAAGAATGAAATCCTGTCATTGTTGGCAACATGAATTAATGGTGAGCTTGAAGAACATCACAGTAAATAAATAAGCTAAGAACCAAAAGATAAATATCACATTCGCTCACTCATATGTGGGAGATAAAAAAGTTGATCCCAGGATAGTGGGGAAAATAATGGTTATTAAAGGCTAGGAGAGGTCAGGAGGAGTTGGTTATGTTGTTTATGTTGGTTTATGAATACAAAATTATAGCTAAATAAGAGAAATTCTAGTATTCTACTGCCCTGTAAGGTGACTGTAATTAACAATTTATTATATATTTTCCAATAGCTAGAAGAGCATATTTTGAATGTTCCCAGAACAAAGAAATGATAAATGTCTGTGGTGGAGAATATGCTTATTACCCTGATTTGATTTATATTATACATTATATAAATAAATCAAAATATCATACTGAACCCCACAAATATGTCCAATTATGAGTCAATTAAAAATAATAATAACAAAAAATGTCACTAGGATTTATTTATAAAACTATAATAAAAGTAGCAGCTTAAGTTTTATTGTATTTAATAGGAAATTAATATTTTTATAATAAGAGGAGTGAATATGTAAATGTATCTTATTTCTTTTGGAGCTGTAAATATCTACCTTATGATATGGTGCAATAGATGAAAATGTTACATTGTGAGGAGGCTATAATAGACACTTATGAAAGTGCTAAAAACTCTCAAAAAAGATTTACATAAAGATAAAATTATAAGAGAGACTCAAATATTGTCCAAAAACCACTTAAAGTAACTTACGGGATTATGATACTTATATTCTGTCTAACTTCTGGGCATTTACTTTGTTAAAGGTCCATTGTGATGGTCAGTATGTAGAAAGGTTGAAGTATTTCTTGTAAAGATGGTCTTGTGGCAAATTTCCTCAATGTTTGTATATCAGTAAAAGATTTGATTTCTTGATCAATTTTAAAGCTCAGTTTACCGGGATATAGAGTTCAGGGCTGGAAATTGTTCTGTTGAGGCAGATTAAAGGTAGATGCCCATTTTCTTCTGGCTTGAAAAGTTTCATTAGAGAAGTCTGCAGTCACCCTGATGGGTTTGCTCTGTAGGTCAGTTGGCACTTACTCCCGGCAGTTTGCAAAATCTTTTCTTTTGTCTCGACTTTAGATAAATTCATCACAATGTATCTTAGAGAAGCTCTGAGTTGAGGCAAACAGGGGACTGATATCCCTCTTGAAAGGAGTATGTCAGAATCTTTGCTGATATTTGGGAAATTTTCATTTATAATATTCTTTAGATTGGCTTCCATTCCTCTGGGGCATTCTTCTTCCTCTTCTGGCATACCTATAACTCATATGTTTGAATGCTTCATGACGTCCCATAATTCCATCAGTGAATGTTCTGCTTTCTCTCTCTTCTTTTCTGCCTCTTTAACTATCTGAGTTATCTCAAGAGCTTTATCATCTATCTCTAAGATTCTTTCCTCTGCATGGTCTAATCTGTCGCTGATACTTTCTATTGCACCTTTAAGTTCCCTAACTGACTGCTTCAGTTCCTTCAGCTCTGCTATATCCTTTCTATATTCTTCATAGTGTTCACCTCTTACTTGATTCAGGTTTGGGGTTGCCTTTTGGTTGTTTTCCACTTTCCCAGCAATTTCCTTCATTGTTTTCATTATCTGTATTTTAAATTCCCCTTCTGTCATTTCTAACATTTCTTTATAGGTGGACTCCTCTGCTGCAACTACCCCACAGTCCTTTGAAGGGGTTGCTCTGAACTATTATTTTATGTTGCCAGGATTTTTGTGCTGATTCTTCTTCATGAATGTTTTGTTGTATCTGTTTCCTTGCCCCAATTTTACTTTCACTTTCTCTTCCTCTTTAAGTTACTGTGCCTCTGGCTGAAAGTTTTAATGAGTCCATTTCTAGTTATCCACCAGTTTTGTCCTTCTTGTGGGGTCCAGAAATCTCTCAGACTCCCTGTTTTAGAAAATAAAAGTTTCTGGGCAGATCCAACCAGCCAGAGATGCCTGGAATCTTCTATCCCCAATCTCACTGCACCCAGTTGCACAGAAGCTCTTACTTGGCCACCATCTTGCCCCGGAAGCCTGATTCAGTGCTCTTTTAATCCCAGAAGATGAAGGAATAGATAATGACAAGGGTTTCGATACAGTTTATCACAGGTTTGGTTCCCGTTCTCCTCAATGCCATACTACAGAGCTCCGGTGGCGGTGGTGGCAACAGACAGTGAGTGGGCATATGGGTGGGAGGAGGAGGCGAGGTGAGGTGAGGCAGGCCTGGGTGGGGGTGCATGCTGCAAGAGGCCCACTGAGTGACAATGACAATCACTTCATATTAGTCAAGGGGAAAATACAGCAAGAAGACATTTCAATTCTGAATATTTATGCACCCATTGTAAATGCTCCCAGATTCTTGAAACAGACCTTACATAGTCTGAGCAATATGATATCCATTAACACTATGAAAACAGGCACTTTAACACCCCTTTCTCAGAGCTGGACTGATCATCTAAACAGAAATTAAACTAAGATATAAGAGATTTAAATGAGACCATAGAACAACTGTGCTTGATAGATGTATATAGAATACTCCATCTCAAAGATAAAGAATATACATTCTTCACATAATCCTATGGAACATTCTCCAAAGTTGATCATATCCTAGGACACAAAACAAACCTCAACAGAATCAAAAGAACCTTGTATCTTCTCAGACTACATGGCACTAAAAGTGGAACTCAACTATAACAAAAATGCTCAACCTCACACAAAGGCATGGAAGTTAAACAACCTTATGCTGAATGACAGTTGGGTGCAAGAAGAAATAAAAGAGGAAATCATTAAGTACCTTGAGTATAACAACAATGAAGACACAAGCTACCAAAACCTGTGGGATACAGCAAAAGCACTCCTGAGATGAAAATTTATTGCTGTACAAGCCTACATTTGAAAAACAGAAAGAAAAAACATCAGCAAACTCACAAGCCATCTTATGGAAGTGGGAAAAAAAGAACAATCTAAGCCTAAATCCAGCATAAGAGAAGAAATATCCAAAATTAAATCAGAGATTAATGAAATTGAAAACAAAACAATCATTCAGAAAAGTAATGAAACAAGGAGTTGATTTTTTGAAAAAAATAAATAAAGTAGATAAAGTTTGGCCAGGCTAAACAGAAATAGTAAAGTAAAATCTCTAGTACACTCATTCAAAAATGATAAAGGGGAAATAACAACTGATGCCACAGAGATACAGAGATTATTTCTGAATACTACAAGAAACTCTATGCCCAGAAATTGGACAATGTGAAGGAAATGGATCAATACTTGGAATCACACCCTCTCCCTAGACTTATCCCAGATGAAATAGATCTCCTGAACAGACCAATTTTAAGCATTCAGATCAAATAAACAATAAAAAAAATCTCCCAACAAAAAAATGCCCTGGTCCGGATGGCTTTGTACCAGAATTCTATCAAACCTTCAAGGAAGAGCTTATTCCTATATTGCAGAAATTGTTCCAAAAAATTGAGGAGGAAGGAATCTTCCCGAACATGTTCTGTGAAGCAAACATCACCCTGATATCAAAACCAGAAAAACGCCCAATGAAAAAGGAGAATTCAGACCAATTTCACTAATGAATATAAATGCAAAAATTCTCAGCAAAATCCTAGCCAATAGATTACAGGTTATCAAAGAAGTCATACATCATGATCAAGAAGGTTTCATCTCAGGGATGCAAGGCTGGTTTAATATACATGATTCCATAAAAGTTATTCACCATATCAACAGAAGCAGAAACACAGCCCATATGATCCTCTCAATAGATGCAGAAAAAGCATTTGATAAAATCCAGCATCCTTTTCTAATTAGAAAACTGAAGAGTTTAAGCATAGGTGGCACATTTCTTAAACCCAGTGGAGGTATCTGTGACAAACCAACAGCTAATATTTTACTGAATGGAGTTATACTGAAAAGTTTTTCCTCTTAGAACTGGAACCAGACAAGGTTGCCCTTGTTGCCATTACTATTCAACATAGTGCTGGAAGTTCTAGCCAATACCATTACGCAAGACAAGAAAATAAAGGACATCCAAATGGGAGCAAAGGAGGTCAAACTCTCCCTCTTTGCTTATCTTATACTTAGAGAACCCCAAACGCTCAACTACAAGACTCTTGGAAGTCATCAAAAAATATAGTAATGTCTCAGGATATAAAATCAGTGTCTACAAGTCAGTTGCCTTTGTATACGCCAACAACAGCCAAGATGAGAAGGTAATTAAGGACACAACTCCCTTCATCATATGCCCAAAGAAAATGAAATACCTAGGAATATACCTAATAAAAGAGATGGAGGACCTCTATACAGAAAATTATGAAACCCTAAGAAGGAAATAGCAGGCAATAGCATTTAACAAATGGAAGAGCATACCATGCTTATGGCTGGGAAGAATCAACATTGTTAAAATGTTTACACTTCCCAGAGCAATTTACTGATTCAATGCCATCCCCATTAAAATACCAATATCCTATTTTCAAGACTTGGAAAAAATGATTCAGCATTTTGTATGGAACCAGAAAAATACTGATATACCTAAGGCAGATCTTAGTAATAAAAACAAAGCTGGGAGCATCAACATACCTGATTTTAGGCTGTACTACAAGGCAATAGTGGTCAAGACAGCATGGTTCTGGCACAAAAATAAAGACATAGACATTTGAAACTGAATAGAAAATCAGAAAATGAAATCAACAACTTACAACCACCTAATCTTCGATAAACCAATCAAGTACACTAGGGGAATGACACCCTATTCAATAAATGGTGTGGGGAGAACTGGATATCCACATGTAAAAGACTGAAACTGGACCCACACCTTTCTCTACTCAGAAAAATTGATTCAAGATGGATAAAGGACTTAAATTTAAGACATAAAATGATAAAAATCCTCAAAGAAAGCATAGGAAACACACTGGAAGTTATCGGCCTGGGGAAAGACTTTATGAAGAAGATTGCCATAGTAATTGCAACAACAAAAATAAACAAATGGGATTTAATAAAACTGAAAAGCTACTGTACTGTTAAGGAGACAACAACTAAAGCAAATAGACAACCTACACAATATTTTGAATCAGACAAAAACTTGATGACTAGAATCTATGAATAACATGAATTAATCCACATGAAAAAATCCAACAATCCAATACATCAATGGGGAAGAAAGATCAACAGAACCTTCTCTAAAAAAGATGGATGAATGGCTAGCAAACATGATAAAATGCTGATCATCCCTAATTATTAGAGAAATGCAAATTAAAACCCATGAGATCTAATCCCAGCGAGAATGGCCCATACACATCACAAAACTCAAAACTGCACATGCTGGTGCAGATGTGGAGAGAAATGAACACTTTTACACTGCTGACAGGACTGCAAACTAATACAACCATTTTGGAAGGAAGTATGGAGAAATGTCAAAGAACTCAACCTAGACCTCCCATTTGATCCTGCAATCCCATTATTAGGCATGTATCCAAAAGGGAAAAAAAAATAAAAACCTTTATTATAAAGACACTTGTATTAGACTGTTTATTGCAGCTCAATTTACAATAGCTAAAATATGGAAACAGCCTAAATGCCCTCAACACAGGAATGGATTGACAAGCTGTGGTATATATGTATACCATGGAATACTATTCAGCCATTAAAAAAATGGAGGTTTTGCTGCATTTGTATTAACATAGATAAAGGTGGAACACATTATTCTTAGTGAAGCATCACAAGAATGAAGAAGCATGAATCCTATGTATTCAATTTTGATATGAGGACAATTCATGACATGATGGGGGTGGGAGAAGGGGAGAGCAGACAGAGAGAGAAGGTGGGAGGGGGTGAGGGAAAACAAAAGAAAAAGAAAGAAAAGAAAATAGTGACTAATTCTCACATAAATTGGATTTAATTTTGACCAAGTACATTATTTAAACAATAATTTTTAATTTGACTTGTTAATATGTTGTTTAGGATATTGTATCCTCATTTATAAGTGAAAATATGTTTGTAATTTCCCCTTATAATAATATGTTTTGTCCAATTTTAATATCAGTATATCCTGATGAAGTAGAATGATTTTGAAGTATTTCTTCTTTTTCTATTGTCTATAAGATTTGGCATGATCTGTTTTTTGAAATTATCTTCTATTTTTATGTATAAATATCAGTTGCCAATTTTTTGAAACTTCAGGAAAAAAAGAAGTTAGCTCCATTATTGTTATTATTGCTCAATATTTCATCGCAGCAATCATCTGATTTCTTTTCTGAATGCATTTATCCTCATTCATTCGTTACAAGGTTTTTGTTTCTAGTCCTTATCTTAAACAATGTTATTGTTATTAAATTTTAAGCCTTTTTTTAATTTTGTGAAAGCAAAAAGTGGAAATCAAATAAACAAGTGTATATGTATAGAGAAAATAAAAAAACTATAAAAATACTTATATCATATTTAAAGGAAGGAGAACAGAGAATTAAAAATTATTAAGCACTTAATGTGTGCATGTGTGTATGTTTTACTTTAAGTTGCACCATTATATACTCACAGCACCCTATTTTGTAAGCATTGTTCAAATTTTACAAATGAGGAGATAAGCATGAACAGATTGAGTTAATTACCAATGATCATTTAAGTAATAACTGGAGACAAATCCAGGTCTTTCTGAAACAGTGTGATAAAGTAAAAAGAGCTTGAACTCTGAAGTAATTGTAATTTTGTCTAATTGAGAATTGTCTTTTAAAATTCTGATGATAAATTTATGATAAGAAATATTTGGGCAGAAAATTTCTAAGACTACAAACGCTATCTTGCACAGTAACTAGTGACGCACTAAAATGTAATGAGCTGTCATTATTGAAACATTTTAGAGGGAATAGAAATACCTTTAAGTTAGAATGTCAGGGAAAATTTTGTGGAGAAGAGTGGAGACACACAAGAACACACTCCGCCTTGAAGACACTATAAGACACAATGACATTGAAGTAAAAGTTGCTATGATATGGTTTAAATGCCAGGTTGTTACTGGTACATACCATTATTCACCATCTGAAACAATTTATAAAACAAAAGCAGTTGACTTTCACTTGTCTTTATTGCTGCCACTTATTAATCTACATCCAGTTTAGCATTGTTGACTCTGTCTCTTGGTTCTTTTATTTTTCTTGATACCCTGTTTTAAATTTTTTGTCATGTCACGAAAGCAACAATATCATACTCTGAAGAACTTGAAAAAATAGTACTTCACTTTATATAGGAACCAGAATAAAAGCCAAATACCAAATACAATGCTTAGAAATGAAAACAGATCTGGAGGAATCACATTACCAGACTTCAGTCTGGTAATGATCAAAACAACGTGGTACTGGAACAAAAATAGAGATATAGACCTATGGAACAGAACAGAGAATCTAGACACGAACCTAGCTACATATTGCTATTTGATCTTCAATAAATCAAACAAAAGCATGCACTGAGGAAAAAAGTCCCTATTTAATAAATTGTGAGGGAGAACTGGTTCGCTAAATGTAGAAGACTGAAACTGAATCCATAACTCTAACCACTAACAAAAATTAATTCTTGTTTTAAAAAGGATCTAAATTTTAGACATGAAACAATACAAACTGTAGAAGATAGTATGGGGAAAATGCTTAAAGATACTCGCCTGGGAAAATACTTTACGAGGAAGAGACTCCTTGGCAATTGCAGCAACACCAAAAATAAATAAAAAACTGGGATTTGATAAGGCTAAAAAGCTTCTGCACAGGTAAGAGTACCACAACCAAGGGAAACAGACAGCCTTTGGAATGGGAGAATATTTTTGCATGTCACAAATCTAGTAAAAGTCTGATAACTAGAATATACATAGAAGTCAAATTAATCAACAGGAAGAGAGCAAACAATTCTAGTTATAAGTGAGGAGACTTAAACAGAAACTTCTCTGAAAATGACAGATGAATAGCCAACAAACACAGGAAAAAAATGCTCATCATCTTTAATCATCAAAGAAATGCAAATCAAAACCACTCAGAGATATCACCTTAACTCTAGTAAAACTAGCCCACATCACAAACTCCCAAAACTGCAGATGCTGGCATTGGTATGGAGAGTTTTCCACTGCTGGTGGGACTATAAACTAATACAGCCTTTTTGGAAAGAAGTATGGAGAATTTTTAACTAAAGTCAACCTTCCATTTGATCCCTCAATTCCATTACTAGGTATATAGTAAGGACAAAAAACATTTTACCAGAAAGACATTTGCACCAGAATGTTTATTGCAGTTCAATTCATAATTACCAAGTCATGGAAGCAACCTAAATGCTCATTATCCCCTGAGTGGATTGACAAACTGTGGCATATGTATCCCATGGAGTATTACACAGCCAGAAGAAAGGAAAGTCACCTAATGTACACAATGTGAGGATATTCAGCATGACCCTGGGTGAAGGGCTCTTCTACAACTTGAACTTTACCATGGAAGTGAGAACAATGTAACCTAAAAATTTGCTCTTTTATACTAATTTTTACAAAAATAAATAATTTTTTATTATAAAAATGTTTAAATATACAAAAAAAAGGATTGTACAATTTGAATTGAGCATTCAAATCTCAAAATCAATGATTTTCAAGATTTTGCCATATCTACTTTATTTATTCCCTTTTACTTTTTTATTAACCATTTTTTAAAAAATTATTGATGGTAGACTAGGATAAGAATGTAACAGATATCTTTACAGTTCATGTGTCTATATTTACAATTTATATCATGAAATATATTTTAAATAATAATCTTTTCTGAAATAAGAAGCAAGTTAGTCAAAATATGCCTCAAAGTCCAAATGTCCTTCATTTGCCTCATCTTAATTATTGTTAGGGAACAATGTTTTCCTTTTATCAAATTTTCATTCAAGTGCTCTCTATAGTTTTAAACTGGTTTCTTAATTCTCTCATGAAGTTTCTCCACCATGTGCTATACAAACTTTATCCCTGTATACAGTCTTTAATAATGATAGTCTATTAGCTTTCCCTCCAAAACCAATCTTACTTTCCTTGATAGGTGCCTCACTGCCACTTTTGAGACCACATTTCCTAATATCTTTTACCTCAAGTAGAATATATGAATAGGATATGAATGGTGGTAAATGTTTGCAACAGTTGTGTGATCTTCACTTGAAAGCCATGTTACTTTCTCTGAATTTTGTTTTTTTTGCCTCTTTCTGTATGCTGGAATATAACATGCAAATAACCCAGCATTGATGATGCAGATGGACACAATACCCTAAAGGATGGTCAAGCAGAGAGATGGAAGGAATTCAGAACTGTAAATTCTTTTGTGGAACAGAACTGAAAATCCCTCAGAGACCTATAAGACAATTGTGTTAGAGAGAAATAAGCTCATTTAATATAAAAAGGACTTAAATATATGATTTAAGCTACTTCATTTTGTATCACTTTATTACAGCAGTTTAACTTTACACTAATTATTACACTAATAAAATATACTGTGATGTAAATATAATAATGGCTTTCCATGTCAGCTAGGCTTGGGAATTCTATCACCTATTGTATATGTGATCTTGATAAGTTCTTTAAACTCTATGTATTCATTTTCTGAAAAATAGTAACAATAACTACTCATGGTGTCATTGTGAAGATTAAATGCAACAATGGATGCATATTATCTTACATGGTTATTGGAATACAGTATATTTTACTGTGTTTACATAGCCATCTTATCACACTTATAAGAGAGATTATTTTCTGCTAAATTATTAAACTGATTTTTTTTCATTCAATATTTTCTGTAATGGTGACAACCCTACTTATTTATAAAATCAAATCAACCTGTTCAATTTCCAATGTTGTACATTGATTTTTCACTTTTAAAATAGAATTTGACAGAGTAATTTTAATGATATAGGTAGTTGACAAATGAAAATCACATGAACCAACTTTGATTTTTGCAGATCTGTATGCCATGCCTATAATGGCTCAGTGAGAAAACAAATATGTTTCATGTCTTCTGGGATAACATGACTGTCCGTAGATGCATTTGTATAAATATGTGTCTTGAATTACAAGTCCCTACAATGTTATGATGTTAAAACAGGAAATGTGGTTAATCCTGGAAGTCTTTGTAAGATTTCAATATTGTGATTCAGTTTATAGACTCAAATGACAAAGTTGACACAGCAACAAAATAACTCCTTAAAAATCAAAAAAGCTTGAGAGCTGGAGAAAGACAAAGAAAGATAATTCAGCTAAACTCTCCTAGAACAAATGGGGAAAAAGAAAGAACTCAGCCATACCTGACACAGGTACCTTACCCAGAGTTGTAGCTCAGGGAGCACAGCAATGAGGTTGTGAACTGGATACAATGTAAGATCTGAAGTGGTGGAAATCTGATGAATTAGGCAAACAATTGAGACTGAGTGGGATAGGCTGGGTCCTTGTGGAGGTCTAGAACCAGAGGAAACCTTTCCAGAGTATTCAATTGTTAGGGATGCTGTGCATTGAGTGGAAAGCTTGGAAGAGTGGGTAGACTTGAACAACATACAGCAACCAGGTTTTAATGCCAGTTGGAGTGGATTCACCATAGATTTGGTGGCTAGTGAGGCAGCCATACTGAGAAAGTGTTGGCGGCCAGGGAGCCACCACTGTGGGAAGGTCATAAGAAGATCTTAGCAGGGGCCTAAAGCTTGGCCATCTTAATTCCACCTGCCAGGAAGAGAATTTCCACCTTGAGTCAGGCTGAGGTACTCCCACCCCACATGGGAGCCAGAGTCAGGGGGCACTGTGAGACCTGTCCCTGAAGCATTCTTGTGAGCTTTAAGATCTCAACCCAGCAGGGTCTGAATGCTGAGGGAAACAATCAGGTGATCACTGAAGGCAACTAAGTTTGGAATAAGGACCATAGAGGTTGTTGGCAGTGTTCTCTATCTCCTAAAAGAATGACACCTCCACCTGGTGTCCGAGTGACATATTGCAATGTAATATCATCAAGAGCAAGGACTTCTGTTTATTTGGCCATGAGGAAGAGTTTGTTTTTGCTCAGGCTGAGGCCAGTTCAAGACCTAAGCTCTCAGACAAGGTAATTTGAAACAAACTATTCAGTAGAAAGGAAAATGGAGAACAAGGAGGAGGTGAACAAGAAGAAAGAACACATAAGATATAACCCACAGAAAAATTCAGGCAACATAAAAAACCAAAACAGATAAACTCCTGCAAGGGACCATGAGGCTGGTACTGCAGAATACTCCCCCTATAAAGAATTAATGGACGTGACAGAAAGGGAATTTAAAATATGAATGACAATAAAAAGAATGGATGAGAAAATGGAAAGACAGAACCAAAACTTGGATGAGAGATATGAGTTATTCCAAACATAGTTGCCTTCAGTGTTCACCTAACTTAAGGTGGAGCTTAAGAAAATGAAGGTAACAATTAGGGAATATAAAGATGAAGTAGAAAATATCAAAAATAGGTTAGACCATGGAGAAGAGAGAACCTCCAAGCTAGGGGATAAAGTTTGCAAGTTAACACAGGTAATTAAAGGGGCAGAAAAGGAGAGAGAGAAAGTAGAACCAGCACATAGAAAACTATGAGACTCCATGAAGCATTCAAACACATAAATAATAGGGGTTCCTGAAGGGGAAGAAGATTGTTACAAAGGAATGGAAGCCCTAATGGAAATTATCATAAATGAAAACTTCCTAAATTCTACTAAAGACCCCAACACACTGTTTTGAGATGGATATTGAAACTCGAGTCATGTCAATTCAAATAGAGCCTCTCTAAGACAGTTGTAATGAATCTGTCCAAAGTTAAGATGAAGGAAAAAATTCCGCAAAAAATCAGGAGTAAGAACCTCCTAACTTACAGATGCAGAGTCATTAGGATAACATCAACTTTTTCAACTGAAACTTTCCAAGCCAGAATAACATGGTCATGAACCTTCAACATTTTTAAGCAAAACAATTTTCAGCACAGAAATCTGCATTCTACTAAGAATGCTCTCCAAGATATTTTCAGTCTCATCCTCCATAACAACCAGCAGAACAGTCCATGGCCAAAGTAAACTCATCCAGAAACTTTTGGAAAAAAACTAACTTTCACAGTAGGCTAAGGACTAAAAACATACACAAGACATTTGAAAAACATGACACCCAAAACACTATCACGCTTTTCAGTTCTCTCAATAAATGTTAATGGTTTAAATTGTCCTCTAAAGAGGCATAGGTTGGCTGACTAGGATACATAAACTTAGAACAGATATCTGCTGCATACAAGAATCTCACCTTATCTTAATGGATAAAAATAAACTCAAGGGGAAGGGATGGACATTTATAATTCAGGCCAATGGAAATCAGAAAAAAGTAGGTGTTGCAATTTTATACACAGATACAATAGGCTTTAAGCTAGCAATGGTAAGGAAAGATAAGAATGGTCACTTCATATTTGTCAAGGGAAACATGCAACATGAAGAGATTTCAATTATTAACACTTATGCATGCAACCAGAATGCCCCTTAATTTATAAAGGAGACCCTAACAGACATGAAAAATTTGATATCTTCCAGCACCATAATAGATTTTAACACCCCTTTGGCAGTGTTGGATAGATCCTCCAAGATTAAGTAAAGATATTTTGGACTTGAACCTGACCGTAGAACAACTTGGCTTAACTGGCATCTATAGAATATTTCATTTTAATAAGACTGAATACACATTCTTCTCATCATCCCATGGAACAGCCTCCAAAACTGATCACATCTTAGGTCATAAGTCTAACCTCAGCAAATTTAAAAGAATAGAAATTATTCCTTGTACCTTCTTGGACCATCATGGAATTAAAGTTGAATTCAATAATAACAAGAATATTCAAACTCATAAAAAATCTTGGAACCTAGATAAAATTATGCTGAATGATAGCTGAGTCATGGAAGAAATTAAGAAGGAAATTAAAGAATTTTGGAACAAAATGAAAGAATTATCAGAACCTCTGGGATACTGCAAAGGCAGTGCTAAGAGGGAAATTTATAGTGTTGCAAGTCTTCCTCAAGAAAACAGAAAGAGAAGAGGTCAACAACTTAATCGGACATCTCAATCAACTGGAAGAGGAAGAATATTTCAACCCCAAACCCAGCAGAAGAAAAGAAATAACCAAAATTAGAGCAGAATTAAAAGAAATTCAAAACAAAAGAATTATTCAAAGATCAATGAATCAAAAAGTTGGTTCTTTGAAAAGATTAATAAAATTTATGAACCTTTAGCTAACCTAACCATAAGCAGGAAAGTAAAATCCCTAATATCATCAATCAAAAATGATAAAGGCAAAATAACAACAGATACCTCATAAATTTATAAAATCCTTAATGAATACCATAAAATACTTTATTCTCAGAAATATGAAAGTCTGTAGGAAATAGACTGATACCAGGAAACACACCACCTTCCTAAACTCAGTCAAAAATAAATGGAAATGTTGAATAGACCTGTATCAAGTACTAAAATAGCATCAAATATACGAAATCTCCCAAGAAAGAAAAGTCCGGGACTAAATGGTTTCACTTCAGAATTTTATCAAACCTTTAAAGAGGAACTATTACATAACCTTTTCCAAAACATAGAAAAAAGAGGGGAGGAGCCAAGATGGCGGTCTGTAGCCAGCTTTCTGCAGACGCTCCTGTCCAGAAGGAGAGTTAAAGGACAGAAATTTGGCGAGAAAGCCAACGGTTTGGAGCTGAGCCAAGAGACAAGGTCGAGGAACACA
>CAUYON010017309.1:0-49270 GCA_963573935.1 Arctocebus calabarensis
CATTGGTGATATTGGTCTATAATTTTCTTTTCTTGTTGGGTCTTTTCCTGGTTTGGGGATCAAGGTGATGTTTGCTTCATAGAATGTGTTGGGTAGTATTCCTTCTTTTTCTATATTTTGGAAAAGGTTGAGTAATATAGAAACTAGTTATTCATTAAAGGTTTGGTAGAATTCTGATGTGAAGCCATCTGGTCCAGGGTTTTTCTTTTTAGGAAGTTTTTGTATAGCTAATGCTATTTCAGAACTTGATATTGGCCTGTTCAACTTTTCCACTTCATTCTGGTTAAGACTTGGAAGGTGAGGTGCTTCCAAGTATTGGTCAATTTCCTTCAGATTACATTTCTGAGAGTAAAGATTCTTGTAATATTTGTTGAGGATTTTTTTAATTTCTGAGGAGTCTGTTATTATTTCTTCTTTACCATTTCTGATTGAAGAGATTAGAGATTTTACTCTTTTTTTCCTGGTTAGGTTAGCTAAGGGTTTATCTATTTTATTGACCTTTTCAAAAAACCAACTTTTTGATTTATTGATCTGTTCTATAATTCTTTTATTTTCAATTTCATTTAATTGTGCTCTAATTTTGGTTATTTCTTTTCTTCTGCTGGGTTTGGGATTAGAATGTTCTTCTTTTCCAGTTGTTTAAGATGTCCCATTAAGTTGTTAACTTCCTCTCTTTCTGTTTTCTTGAGTAATGCTTGCAGTGCTACAAATTTCCCTCTAAGGACTACCTTTGCAGTATCCCATAGGTTCTGATAGTTTGTGTCTTCATTGTCATTTTGTTCCCAAAATTTGGAAATGTCTTGCTTAATCTCATCAATGACCCATGTATCCTTCAGCATGAGGTTGTTAAGCTTCCACGTTTTTGTTTGAGTATGCAGATTCTTGTTGTTATTGAGTTCAACCTTTATTCCATGATGGTCTGAGAAGATGCAAGGGATAATTTCTATTTTTTTTAATTTGCTGAGGTTAGACTTGTGACCTAAGATGTGATCAATTTTGGAGTATGATCCATGGGCTGATGAGAAGAATGTGTATTCCGTTTTGTTGGGATGAAATGTTCTGTAGATATCTGTTAAGTCCAAATGTTGGATGGTTAAGTTTAAATCTATGATTTCTTTGGTTAGCTTCTTTTTGGAGGATCTGTCCAACACTGTTAGAGGAGTGTTAAAGTCTCCGACTACTACAGTGGTGGAGGAGATCAAGTTGTTCATGTCTGTTAGAGTTTCTCTTATAAATTGAGGTGCATTCTGGTTGGGTGCATAAATACAAATAATTGAAAGCTCATCATTTTGTGTATTACCTTTAACAAATATAAAATGTCCATCCTTATCTTTACTCACTTTGGTTGGTTTAAAACCTATTGTATCTGTGAATAAGATTGCCACACTTGCTTTTTTCTGTTTTCCATTTGCCTGGAATATAGATGACCATCCCTTCACCTTGAGTCTATATTTATCTTTTAAGGTAAAATGAGATTCTTGTATGCAGCAGAAGTCTGGTTTAAGTTTTTGTATCCAGTCAGCCAACCTGTGCCTCTTAAGAGGGCAAACTGGCAACTGCAATCGGCCGTGGGAGAGGGGCTTGCCTCGGCAGCCGTGCAAACGGCTGTGGGGGAGGGGCTTGCGGCCAGGGCTGCTGCTGCCACTCTGAACTGCCACCTCTTCCACAGCTGAAGTGCATGGGGATCCTCCTCGCCAATTTCCACAGCTCAGAGTGTCTCCTCCACACCCCAGATCCCTGCACGCCCTGCATAGTCAGACCTCACCAGGATTCCCCACCTGGGGTGGCACTGTTGGATCAATTACTCTCAATGATCTAGGGAAAAGGTGTTTGCCATTTTGGACATTTCAAAATGTCTGTTTCCCAGCAGGGTCCCCTCCCCTCAACCTTGCTTGGGCTGCCCAGTCCTCTATGGCTCCAAGTAGCACCCCTTTCTTGTCACCAAACTCTGAAATCCACACTTCAAAGAAATTTTCATCAATTAGGTTTTGCGAGTTGCGAACTGCTGTCTTCCCTGTGGGAGGGGCTGGCTGTCGCTTCTCCACCAGGCAGGGGAAAAGTCTATAGCAGAGTCCACGGATTGGAACTACACCTCAAACACAACAATCCACCAATTCGCTGTGCATCTTCAGCTGTACATCCACTCTAATAATTCACACAGGGAAAGATCCAAAGCTCCCTCCCTCTCACCTGTTGTCCTGCGAGAGATGGGCTACAGGACCGTCTCGATTGCCATCTTGCTCAGCCTTCAGTGCAATTCCTATTAAAGCTCCATTGTCATATTTTAAAGGTCTCAAAAAATAATACTTTGTTTTATATGGAATCAGAGAAAACCTTGAATAGCCAAGACATTACTTAGAAATAAAAACAAAGCAGAAGGAATCACGCTACCAGACCTGATACTGTATTATAAATCGATAGTGATCAAAACAGTGTGGTACTGGCACAAAAACAGAGAGGTAGATACTTGGAACAGAATAGAGAACCAAGAGATGAACCCAACTACTTACTGCTATTTGATCTTCGACAAGCCAATTAAAAACTTTCAGTGGGGAAAAAATTCCCTATTTAACAAATGGTGCTGGGAGACCTGGCTGGCAACCTGTAGAAGACTGAAATTGAACCCACACATTTCACCCCTAACGAAGATAGACTCACACTGGATTAAAGATTTAAACTTAAGACATGAAACTATAAAAATACTAGAAGAAAGTGCAGGGAAAACTCTTGAAAGAATTGGCTTGGGAGAATACTTTATGAGGAGGACCCCACAGGCAATGGAAGCAGTATCAAAAATACACTACTGGGATCTGATGAAACTAAAAAGCTTCTGCACCACCAAAAGCACAGTAAGTACAGCAAGCAGACAGCCCTCAGAATGGGAGAGAAGAAACCTCTGCCAAAGGTTTAATAACCAGAATACACAGAGAACTCCAACGTATTAGCAAGAAAAGAACAAGTGATCCCATCTCAGGATGGGCAAAGGATCTGAAGAGAAACTTCTCTAAAGACAGGCATACAGCCTTCAAAAAATGCTCATTATCTTTAATCATCAGAGAAATGCAAATCAAAACTACCTTGAGATATCATCTAACTCCAGTAAGATTAGCCCACATAAGGAAATCCCAAAACCAGATATGTTGGCGTGGATGTGAAGAAAAGGGAACACTTCTACATTGCTGGTGGGAATGCAAACTAATACATCCCTTATGGAAAGACATTTGGAGAACACTCAGAGATCTAAAAATAGACCTGCCATTTGATCCTATAATTCCTTTACTAGGTGTATACCCAGAAGACCAAAAATCAATTACAACAAAGATATTTGTACCAGATTGTTTATTGTAGCCCAATTCATAATTGCTAAGTCATGGAAGAAGCCCAATTGTCCATCTATCCACGAATGGATTAATAAATTGTGGTACTTGTATACCATGGAATATAATGCAGCCTTAAAGAATGATGGTGACTTTTCCTGTTTCATATTTACATGAATGAAGCTGGAACACATTCTTCTTAGCAAAGTATCTCAAGAATGGAAGAAAAAGTATCCAATGTATACAGCCCTACTATGAAGCAAATTTATGCCTTTCATGTGAAGGCTACAATCCAATTATAGCACAAGAAGACAGGGAAAGGGGAAAGGGAGGGAAGGGGAGGGGAGTTGGGTGGAGAGAGGGTAAAGGGTGGGATCACACTTGAGGTGCATCTTGGAAGGGTCAGGTGAATTCTACTAAATGCAGAACACAAATGTTTTCACACAATAAATGAGAAAATCCCATGAAGGTTATGTTGAACAGGTGGATGAAAATATTTCAGATTGTATGTGAAGCCTGCACACTGTACCCCACAATTAAACTAATGTACACAGCTATAATTCAATAAAAATAATAAATAAATAAATAATAAAAATGTAAATGTTAATGTTATCCACAAACATTCTCACAGACACACCCAGAACAATGTGTGACCAAACATCTGGGTGCCCCATGGCCTATTCAAGTTGGTACACAACAACCATGACAAAACCTTAATTGATGGGCTTGAACATTCCCTTGCCAAACCCACAACAACCATGACAAAACCTTAATTGATGGGCTTGAACATTCCCTTGCCAAACTTTAAATTTTTCAGTTTGGTTTGGAGGTGGTAATACATTTAGGACTCTCATCTTTCTGTATGCATTACTAAATATTAAATAAGTACTAATATGTTAACACTGGCATTTTCTGGGTTATAGAAAAAAGGGGAAATGTAGAAAGATGACATATATATAAAAGAAGAAACTATAATTCCCAACTCAGATATTAATTCCTTGATTGGGGGTGGTGGAAGGGAATTTTAATATTGTATAAACCCTAGTTCAAAACCTGCCTGATTTGTGGAAGGGGTGGTGGTGCTTAAAAAATGTCCATGAAGAGAGAAATGAACAGAAGAAAGTAGAAGGAGGGGAGATCTGATCTACCAATTGCCAAGGATAGAATACGATTTGCATGGCACTAAACGACAGTACCCACTTGAGGTAAGAGATTGCCTCAGGAATCCCAGAGCTTCATATTACCTTGCTTGAAGATTTTGAAGTTCTCTTTCAAGATTAGGCACTGGCTAAGGGCTGGCAGAAACATCAGAGCAGGATATCTCACCCAGATGAGACAAGGATAGGTGCAGATCTTGACCCTCACTTCTCATTAAGAACTCTGGCCCCCACTATGGCATGGAATCAACCAAAGGCACAAAGGACCTCTGGAACTCACACAAAGTCATGCCACATTCCCAAGAAGGGCTTTGGTTTCAGGATGTTCCCAGTGACTGCCAGGGTGCATGATTTGGGGTATCTTACTCAGGTCTCAAGAGACAAGTTTAAGGATGAGGGATACCTGCATACCAAGCCAAGGGCTTGAATTGCATATGCCTTGCATGTATCCACTCTTGTCAGTGTATTCCAATGATGATGCCAACTCTATCAACAGCACCCAACAATGATGCGAGTGGCAGCAGGCATTATTGACCCTCTGCCCCCCACACATCCACCACAACAGGGTGGGACACAGATGGTCATGCCTGTCTCCACTGAAAGCTATTGAGATGGTTGTTTCCCAACACCAGCAGACCCTTCCACTAATGTTGCCCCTTGCTTCCTTCCAATCATGGCGATGTCATGCTCTCTCTCCCATAGGTCTCAAGTTACAGCAGATGATAGTTGAAATTGCTTAATCTCAGACAGTTGTGTGAAAGTTGCATGGTGTAGTGCCACAGAGATTAAGACCTGCAATGAAATTGTATGGCAAATAAGGAAGGCTGTAGCTCTCTCATGGCATGCAGCAACTTTATTTCTTCCACCAAAGCTTATATAGGCAATACTACACACAACTTATCAATAAACATATGATTTAAACCTTAGCACCAGTCCTCTCACTGCCTGGCTCCTAAGAGTCTATGGATTAACCAATAACTACTCCACTAACATTATCTAAAGCTATTCTTACGCTACGTAATCAAAAACAAAACCACAAAACAAGTTTCTAGGGGAATAAGCTGTTTGAATGCTTGACCTTTAACAGACCATCTGGAGGCAGTCATTCATCTTTAGGGAGTATTCTGGAAATTTCCAGAGATATACAGGTACTTGCCTGCAGGCCTGCCCCCATGAAACCAGGCCTTTAATCACTTCTACATGACCGGGCCTTTACCCACATATGGAGTTCTATTCAGCTTTCTTTTTCCTTTTTAACTCACAAAAGACTTCAAACTTGCCTTCACAAAATAGAACCATTTAAAGGCTTATTTATAGGTTTTCCGCCTATATCAGACCACAATTTTCAGTCCCTCAGATATTCTTTCACTGGTGATGGTATAAGAAAAATAGGTATATATAAGGCAGAAGTGAGGTAACCAGAGATTGCATTCTAGGAATGCACTGATTACTGCCTAAATAGTTCAAGAAAAGGCATACTCAGAAGACATGTTCTGTGTTTACTACAAGAGATTTTGAAAGATAATTTAACATATTCAGAAAATGCATCATTGTATGTTTCCCATTTTCCTGCACAATCTGGATGAGCCTTGCATTAGTAGTCACTATTCGGGAAGAGTAGTAAACACCTTTAGAGACTTGGGAAGGCAGTATTCACAGGTGGGGTGATGATGAATGATGCAGCCCCATGAATGATGATGTAACCAGCACTAAATAAATGGCACCATGAAACTGCAGAGGCAACAGGTCTAATTCAAAGCAAACAGAGCCAAGGTAACATGACAGAAAACAGCTTTGCTGACTTTTTCTCACAATGACTTGTGAAATTAACCAGAAACATTGTTTCATCTAAAGAGATGATACATTAAACAAATTTGCCTTGTGCATTAGTTTGCATGGGCTGCCATAACAAAATATTACAAAGTGAGTGTCTTAAATGACAGTAGTTTATTTTCATCTTTTTCATTTTGTCTTATTTTCAAATATTAGAAGAGAAAAATGTTTTTGTTCTATGGATAAATTGGGGTTTTTCATGTACCCATCACCAGGATAATGTTCACTGTAATCGATAGGTAAGTTTTTTATCTCTCATCCCCCCACATGTGCCCTCCCATTCTTGGTTTCCAATGTCCTATATATCTCTTTATGACTGTGTGTGCCCACTGTTTAGCTTCCAATTATTAAATAGTACATGTTCTATTTGATTTTCTCATCCTGAGATACTTCACTTAGGGTAGTGGTCTCCAGCTCCATCCATTTTGCTGCAAAGAACATTATTTTTTTTCTTTTTTATGGCTAAGTACTACATGGTATATAAATATCACATTTTCTCTTCTCATGAATTGATAAAGGAATTTTAGGTTAATTCTACGTCTTTGCAATTGTGAATCATGCTATGAAAAACATTCAAGTGCAGGTGTTATTTTGATAAAATGACTTCTTTTACTTTGGGTAGATACCTATTAGCAGTATTGCTGGAACAAATGGTAAGTCTTTGTTTATTTTTGTGAGAACTCTCCATACTCTTTGCTATAGAGGTTGTACTAATTTGCAGTCTCAACAAGAATGTATATAAACATTCCTTTCTCTCTGCCTCCTCACTAGCATCTATTGTTTTTTGACTTTTTCATAATGGCTATTCTAAAAGGGCTAAACTGGTATCTCCTTGTAGTTTTAATTTCCATTTCCCTGATTTTTAGTGATTTGAGCATTTTTTCATATGTCTTTTGTCCATTTGACTATCTTCTTTTTAAAAACTTCTGTCCTTGTCTTTTACCCACTTTTTAATGGTGTTGTTTATTTCTTGTTGATTTATTTGTATTATAGATTCTGGATATTAGCCCTTTGTCAGACATACAGTTTGCAAATATTCTCTCCATTCTGTAGGCTGTCTATTTATTCTGCTCATTGATTCCCTTTGCTGTGCAGAGACTCTGTAATTAAGTCTCATTTATTTATATTTGTTGTTGCTTTATTTGCCTTTGGGATCTTGGTCATAAATTCTTTGCCTACGCTGATGTCTGGAAGAGTTTTTCCTACATTTTAATCTAAAATTCTTATGACTTCAAGCCTTAAATTTATGTTTTTTTATCCATCTTGAATAAATTTTAGTATGTGAGGAGATATAGAGGTCCTTAATCTTCTGCTATCCAATTTTCCCAGCACAATTTATTGAATAGGGCTTCCTTTACCAAATGTATGTCTACTTTGTTGAAGATAAGTTGGTTGCAGGTTGAAGATTTTATTTTTGGATATGCTATTCTGAGGCTTGACAATTAAGTTCATGAACTCATCCTAGAAAAGTACTATATACCTCATTGCTAAATATCACTACTGTCACCTTCAGGGTACTCCCTTTGGGAAGCTATGCACCGATGCCAGTGCCTATTCACTCTTCAAAGTAATTTTGGAACTCTATTTCTAGAATAGCCATTAGAGTTATTGTCATATAAGGTCTGACAATAAAATTTGAGAACTTGTCCTAGAAAAAATGCTACATACCTCATTGCTGAATGTCTCTACATACAAATTTGAAGTACTGCCCTTAACCATCTGCTGATAATAGTGTAGTTTTTAGTTAGGTAATGCAATGCCACCAGGTTGTTATTTCTGCTTAAGATTGCTTTGGCTATTTGAGTTTTGTTTTGTTTTTTGGACCCAAACAAAGTACAGAATTATTTTTGCTGGATCTGTGAAATACACTGTTGGTATTTTGATCAGGATTGTGTTCAATCTGTAAATCACTTTGGGCAGTATGAACATTTAACAATATTGATTCTTTCAGTACATGATCATGATATGCTTTTCCAGTTGTGTCATCTATGATTTTTATCATCAGTGTTTTGTAGTTCTCCTTGTAGAGATCTGTCACCACCTTGGTTAAGAATATTTGTAAATATTTACTAAATGTAGAATATTAATGTCTTAACACAATAACTAAGAAAATGGAGCGGTGCCTGTGGCTCATCGAGTAGGGCGTCAGCCCCATATAGCGAGGGTGGCAGGTTCAAACCCAGCCCTGGTTGAACTGCAAAACAGAAAAATAGCCAGGCCTTGTGGTGGGTGCCTGTAGTCCCAGCTACTCGGGAGGCTGAGGCAAGAGAATTGCCTAAGCCCAGGAGTTGGAGGTTGCTGTAAGCTGTGTGACGCCATGGTAGTCTACCAAGGGTGATAAAGTGAGACTCTGTCTCTACAAAAAATAAATAAATAGATAGATAGATAGATAAATAAGAAAATGCTGTGAAGGCTATGTTAACCAGTTTGATGAAAGTATTTCAAATTATATATAAAACCAGTACAAGGTACTCCATGATTGCATTAATGTACACAGCCATGATTTAATAAAAAAAAAAAAAAAGAATATCCTTAGTATTTTATTTTCTTTGCATCTATTGTAAATGGTATTGAGTTTTTCATTTGATTCTGTTTAGCTATTATTAGTATATAGAAATGCTACTGATTTGTGTACATTGAGTATGCAACCTGAGATTTTTGCTAAAATTGTCAGTTCTAGGAGTCTTTTTGTGGCATCTTTAAGGTTTTCTACATACAAGTAAACAAGGATAGTTGGACCTGCTCTTTCTCAATTTAAAGATCCTTTATTTTTTCTCTTGCCTAATTGCTCTGGACTAATTGGCTAGGACTTCCAGGACCATGTTCAATAGAAGTGGCGATGGTGGGCACCCTTGCCTTGTTTCCATTCTTAGGAGAAATGCTTTCAACTTTTCCCCATTCTGTGTAATATTGGCTGTGGGTTTGTCATATATGGCTTTTATCATGTTGAGGTATTTTCTCCCTAGGCCTACCTTGTTGAGGGTGTTTTCTTATGAAAAGGTTGTGTATTTTATTTAATGCTTTTTCTGTATCTATTGTGATGATCATGTGGTCGTGTTTTTACTTTTTTTGAATCACATTTATTGATTTATTTATGCTAAACCATCCTTGCATCCCTGGGATGAAACCCACATGATCATGATGAATTACTTTTCTAAGGAGCTATTGAATTTAGTTTGTTAGTATTTCCTTGAGAACTTTTGCATATATGTTCAATTAGTTTGTAGTTTTCTTTATTCTTTTCCTGGCTTTGGTATTAAGGTGATACTGGCTTCATAGAATGAGTTGGGAAGGATTCCCTCCTTCTCTGAGTTATAGAATAATTTCTAATAATATTCTGTCTGGTAGAATTTACCCATGAATCTGTCTGGTCCAGGGCTTTTTTGTTGTTGTTGAGAGACTTTTTACTACTGCTTCAAACTCACTGCTCATTATTGGTCTGTTCAAGATTTTTATTTCTTTCTGATTCAGACTTGGGAGATTGTGCATGTCTAGGAATTTCCCCTTTTCCTCTACATTTTCAAGTTTGTGTGCACACAGAAATTTACATAGACTTCATTTATGTTTTTTTATTTCTGTGATATCAATTGTAACACCTCCTTTTCATTCCTCAGTTTCACCTTAATTTCATTATTGATTCAAGTATTGTTTAAATTTCCATGACTTTGTGTTGATTTGATAGTTATTCTTGGAATTGATTTCTAGTTTTATTCCACTGTGATCTAAGGAAGATTTATGAATAATTCTTAACTTTCTGAATTTCCTTAGACTTGTTTTATGAGGAAACATATGATCTATCTTAGAAAATATATGCTTGTGAGAAGCATGTATATTCTGCAGTTTTAGGGGTAGAATGTTCTACAGATGTCTTCTAGGTCCATTTTTGCTAGAGTCTTGTTTAAGTCTAGAGTTTATTTGTTGATCTTCTGCCTCAATGATCTTTTTTTGTTGTTTTATTAAATTGTAGCTGTGTACATTAGTGCAATCAAGGGGTTCAATGTGCTGGTTTCATATACAATCTGTAATATTTTCATGAAACTGTTTAACATAGCCTTCATGGCATTTTCTTAGTTATTGTATGAAGACATTTATATTCCACATTTAGTAAGTTTCACCTGTACCCTTCTGCCTCAATGATCTATCCAGTTCTACCAGTGGGGTGTTGAAGTCTTCAGCAATTACGGTGGCGCTATTTCTCTGCTTAGATGTACCAGTATTCTATTTATGAATCTGGGAGCTCCTGTGTTAGGTGCCTAGATATTTAGGACTTTTATATCTTCCTGCTGAATTACTCTCTTTATTATTTGACAGTGAACATCTTTATCTTTTTCTTTAACCATTGCTAAAGTCTATTTTATCCAAAACAAGAATAGCCATTCCTCCTACTCACTTCTGGTTATCATTGTATGGAATTTTATTTCCATTCCTTTACCTTGAGCCTGTGAGTATCCTTGCAAGACAGAAGAAACTTGGGATTTGTCTTCTCACTTATTCAACTAGTCTACATCCTCTAACAAGGGCATTAACACCTTTTGCCTTTAATGTTAGTAATCAAATGTGATATACTGTTCTGTTCATCATGTTGAATTATACCTAGTTGCTTTGTTCTTTCCCTATATTATGGTTTCATAAAGGTTACAAGCTTTAATTTTGGGGTGTTTTCACATTGGTGGATATTGATTGTTCTTTTCCGATAGAGAGCACTTTTAGGTATTTTCTGCAGGACAAATTCCACTGGTAAAGAATTCCCTTATTGTTGGCTTGTCTTGGAAAGACTATTTCTTCTTCATTTTTGAAACTTAATTTTAGACGATATAAAATTCTTTCCTTTGCAAGTTGTTGCTTTCTCCTTCACCTTGACTTTGGTCAGGTCGATGACTACATTTCTTGGCAATGTCCTATTTGATACAAGTCTTCCAGGTGTTTGATGATCACTTTATATTTGCATGTCTAAACCTCTAGCAATATCAAGAAACTATTCCTCTATCATTCTCTAAAATAGGTTTTCTAAGCTTATTGCTTTTCTTCTTCTCCCTCAGGGATACCTATAAGTCTTATACTAGTTTACTTTGCATAATCACATATTTCTTTTAGCGATAGTTCATTCTTCTTTGTTCTTTTTTCTGCATAATTTAGTGACTGAGGTACTTCAAAATCCTTGTTTTCAAGCTCTGAAATTCTTTCTTCTGCTTAGCCTAATCTGCTCATAAAACTTTCTGATGTATTTTGCAATTCCCCAATGACTCATTTTCTAAAGTCTGTTTTCTCTCTTTTAATGTTACCTCACTCTTTAGTGAATTTTTTATTTATGTCCTGAATCATTATTTGGTTTCGTTGACATGGTTTATTACAGTCTCCACTATTCCCTTTATCTTACCTGTCATCCATAATCTGAGTTTCATATCTGTCATTTCAACCATTTCCTTTTGGTTAGAGCTCATTCACTAGAGACTTTGAGGGTAGAGAGCCTATTTCCCATGTTGCTGGAGTTTCTAAGGCTGGTGCTTTCTCAGCTAGGGCCACTTCTCTCAGTGCAGAACAGATAGCAGGTATGATATACCTGTTATCCTGTGTTGCTCAGTGAAGATATTGATAGGTCCCTGGATGGTGTGCTTGGTTCCTACTCCAAAAGTTGACCAGGAAGGGGAGAGAAAGACTCACTGTGAGCCTTAAAACTTCTTCTCTGTTGCATCTCCCTGTTCTTACTCCCTTCTCACCAGAGCAACACAGCTGCACACCCTTCAGTCAGGTCACTTTATGAATCTGGAGGCCTGCTAAAGAGCCTTCCTGCCACTCCAATTTCAATGCCCCCAGAGTAATCATAGAATCTGAGGTTTTCTTCCCTTTCCCATATGTGGGCACCTTCCCTAATAACCTCCAGGTCTGCTGAGCAGTTTTTCCCACGTCTGTCTTCTTCACTTCACTTTTGCCTCCTCTCTGTACATTTTTAGCACTCTTGCTCAGACAATCAATTTGAAAGTGAGGGTCTATTCACCATTGCAAGCCTCTCCATGAAAGCGGCATTGTGCAGGCAGCTTCTAGTCAGCTATCTTACTCCCTTTCCACGGAAATTCATTTTCTCATAGTTCTGAGGGCTAGAAGTCCAAGATCAGGATGTTGCAAATTTGGTTTTCTCCTATGACCTTTCTCCTGAGCTTGCAGACAGCTACCTTCTGGTTATATCCTTGTCTCTGTGTGTGCATGCTTCTGGTGCCTCTGTCTCTTCCTAAAGGACATCAGTCCCATTAGATTAGGGCCTCACTATTAGGACTCATTCAATCGTAATAATGTCTTTAAAAGCCTATCTGCAAAGAAAGCATCACTGAAGGTTAGGCCTTCGATATATGAATTTTGGGGAACAAAATTCAGTACATAACAGCCCTGCACATGCTAAGGACAGCCCTGCTAAAAATACTCCTTTTATATCACTTTACAATACCTCACTGCTGTGTATTAAATGTAATTTGATAGCCATAGATATATTTCCAAGGTGTAACTGGTAGAAAAAAATCAGGTTTTGCAACTGAATAACAACACATAATAATTTTCAAAGCTAAAGATGGTCTCCACCAGTGGTTCACTAACTAGCATCACAAAGTATGAACACTCAGATATAAACATGAACTAATATAAAACCTTTTGATCCAATACACAATTTGATGTCTATTATTGGAGCTGAAATTTTAAAACAAAGGATTTACAGTAAAAAAGAAAGCCATAAACAAAATAGATGCTGGAGAGAATAATTCATATATTTCTACCATTTAAAAAAAGATAAACATTTAAATTGATGGATGTCCCAATTACACGGATTTGAAATTTACAAATCATATGAATGTATTAAATTATCACATTTACCCCCAAATTTGTACATCTCTTATGAATCAATAAAAATGATTCCTTAAAACAACAGCAAAACTGAAAAGACATCTTCATTTAATATTTTGTTTAAAATTCTGGAGGCACATATTTTCTGTATCCTTGCACCATTTCTTCTACCAAATAAAAAATGGCTGTGTCTTTTTGCATAACCAAAACCAAAAAGAAAAGCAAAATATAGAGTTCTCGAAAGTACCATGGACCTCATTACATTTGTTTCTGAGATATCGTTCGTTAACCCTTAATATGTCACCTAGACCTGAAAAATTCAACACAACTTTAAATCTGCAGAGCAGTTCAAAGAAAGAAAAATAGAAAAAGAAAATCCGATTAGTTGAAAGCATGTAAAAGCATCATCCCGTCTAAGAAAGGCATATATCAAGACTGCCCACCAAGATCTCTAATTTGTCAGACTACCTACACCTCCTCAATAAATAAATACTTTTATTTCTCAACATATAAGTTATATTGTACAACCTTTATTATCAAAAGCATTGAGATTAATATCAAACCATAAAGATCAAAATACTTTTTGAGGAAGACATTATAGTGTTATAGACATCTGAACCAAAAATAAATGAAACACTTTAAACTTTTTCAAACATGAATATTAAACTTCATATGTTTGGCATGATTCTTAGAAAAATCATAAATATTTGATAGATTCAGAAAAAGAAAATATGGTTTTATCAAAATAATTTCCTAGTAATTTATTTGAAGCAATCATTTATAATGAGGCACACTAAATAGATCAGCAGGATAATAAATCTCCAGAACATAACAGATGGTTATCTCTACTCAGTCTCCTGATTCAAATATTAATCTTATCTAGAAACACCCTCACAGACATACCCAGAAAAATGCCTGACAAAATATCTGGACAGTCATTGCCTAGTCAAATTGGCACATAATTTTAACCATCATGGTACCTTTCTAAATCAATAAATATGACTTTTTATTTTTAGAAATAAATTAATGTTTCCCTTGTGGTAAGTTACAACAAGATTTTTCTGGTGTAGAAATGGAGAAAAAAAAACAACTTTGGAATCCAGAGAGAAAGCAGAAATATATGTTTCTAAGAAAAAAAGCTAGAAGAAGAAAAGTAGACTCTTTTAATCCCATGTTAGCCACAACATTTATTTTTACAGTAAAGTTCTTGATGGGAGAAGGCCAATATTGAAAAAACAAAACAACTTGCTTACAATTCTTTGTCCATAAGGAATTAAGGACATAAGCAACTAAGAAGTCTATGACCCTTAAAAAATAGAGCAATCAATAATCTAACTAAGAGCACAAAATCACTTTTCGAACAATATTATCAAAGATAGAGAAGAAACAAGTCAATTTGATTTAAGCTCCATTATAATCTGTTCAGAAAATCAAGAATATATTCCTTATTGTCATGAAATAATATTGCATTCTTAAAATTCAACTTACATTTTAGCAGACCCCATCTCATATCTCATTTCAAATCTATTCATTTAGAATTGTAATACATATTCCTACTATTGACAAAGAAAGAAGAAGGAGAAAAACAGTCCTTAATTGCTGAATTGCTCTTTGATTTATTCAAGTCCTTATTGAGCACCTATTTTACACAGTTCTTGTTTAAAAGAATTTGTACTCGTTATTGACATATTATTCTAATTTGCAAGCAGAACTGGATATATATTCTAAATGTGCATGTGTGCTCATGTGTTTGTGTTGATGTGTGTAAAAACTCATATTTAAATGATAGCAATTTAACTAAATTTTTATTTTTTTATTTTTTTTATTAAATCATAGCTGTGTACATTAGTGCAATCATGGGGTACAATGTGCTGGCTTCATATACAATCTGATATATTTTCATCCAACTGTTTGACATAACCTTCATGGGATTTTCTTGGTTATTGTATGAAAAAATATGTATTCTGCATTTAGTAAGTTTCACCTGTACCCTTCTAAGATGCACCATAGCTGGGTGTTGTGGGGGGCGCCTGTAGTCCCAGTTACTCGGGAGGCTGAGTCAAGAGAATCACCTAAACCCAGGAGTTGGAAGTTGCTGTGAGCTTTGTGATGCCATGGCACTCTACCCAGGGTGATAAAGTGAGACTCTGTCTCTACAGAAAAAAATAAATAAATAAAATAACTACATTTTTTAAATGCAGTGTGAGCCAACTGAAACACATTTGTGGTCCATGTCACTTTCCTCACTTTGGATTAAACTATCATTTCTCTCTGCCATTCTGTGCACCTTTTAACTGCCTGACAACTTTCTCTTATACAATAAACCTTAAGGGTTCAGATTATAGGAATTTTTTATGTCCCAAGCATTGTTATCAGTCTTGTTGGCTTCAGCAAAGGATTTCTGGATCATCACTTTAATTGTTTCTTTTCTTAACATTTTCAAATCCAGTGACATCCACTTCATCTCCAACAGCCACATCCTGGACCTCATTCTTGTTCTGGGTTCACTCACAGGGTCTTGATCCACCACAAACTTTCTAAACTAAAACATTCCTCTCTCAAAACACAATTTTTTTTCCTCCAATATCTCTCAGCCATTTCCACAGCACCTGATCTTTTATCCTACAGAGGCCACTAGTCCTAAATCCTTTCAAAGGGGGCCCCTCTTGCCCTCGGCCTTCTCTTTCTTCTCTATTTCCCTTGATTCCATGATTCACCTCACTCTCTTGCCAGAATCTCTAACATATCTTTTGTTTTCCTTCAATCATTTTGACTAAATGCCAAGACACGATCAATCCAATCTTTCATCTTCTCTGTGTCTGCACCCAGACAGAGAGACATGTAAAGCAAAAATTTCACAAATTGGCACATTGACATCACAACGTATTTTACATCACTGGTGTTGACAAAGTGCTATTGGTTGACTGACAACCTTTCTTCCACACCTTACTGAGTATAATTAATAATTGTAAATATTTAAGGCATACAACTAGATAATTTTATAGATATACACATTATGAAATAGCACAAACATATCTGTCACCATAGTTACAATTTTTGTGTGTATGTTGAGAATGCTTAAGATTTACCCTCTTAGCAAATCTCAAACATAAAATGTTGTTAACTATACCGACATTTTTGTGTATTAGATCTCCAGAACTTATTTACCTTGTGCCCCTTAACCCCAACATCTTCCTACATCTTCTTTTCTCCAACCTCTGCTCAACCTCTGGTCTACCCTCTGTTCAACCCCTGGTACCACCATACTACTCTGTTTCTATGAAGATGACATTTTTAGATTCCACATATAAGTGAGATCATGCAATATTTGTCCTTCTGAATCTGGCTTACCTCATTTAGAATAATGTCTTTCAGGTTTGTCTATTTGTAGCAAATGATATAATTTTCTTCTGTTTAAAGGCTGAATAATATCCTATGGTGTATATACATACCACATTTCTTTATCCATTCATCCACTGATAGACATTTATGTTGTTTCTATATCTTAGCTATTGCGAATAATGCTAAAATTAACCTGGGAGTGCAGATAGCTCTTTTAAATCCTGATTTCATTTTTTTAAATATATATACCTAGAACTACTAGATCATAGGCAGTTCTATTTTTAATTATTTGAGGAATCTTTACATTTGTTTCCAAGAACACAAAATATGGAAAGGAGAATCTCAAATAAATGACATTGGGAAATCTAGACATATATCTGCAAAAGGATGAAATTGGACCTTTATCTCACACCATATTCAAAATCAATGCATCATGGATTAAATGGTAGGTAAACTTGAACCCGCAAAATTACTAGAAGAACACAGAGGAAAGCTTCCTGACTTTTGTCTCTACAATGATTGTTTGAATATGACGCTAATAGCACAGGCAAAAAAAAGCAAAAAGAGACAAGTGGCATGATATTAAACTAAAAAGCTTCTGTACAACAAAGGAATCAATCAACAGAGTGAAGAACAACATAAGCAATGGGAGAAAATACCTGCAAGTCATACTCCGGATAAAAGTTGATATCCAAGATATATAAAGAATTTAAGCAACAAAATGGCAATAATAATAATAATTCAGTATAAAAACGGACACAGGACATGCATAGACATTTCTCCAAAGAAGACATATGAATGGCCAAAATGTAGATGAAAAGGTGCTCAACATAACTAATCATCAGGGAAATGCAAATCAAGACCACAATGAAATATCACCTAGGATGGCTATTATCATAATCTCAAGTGTTGGCAAGAGTGCAGATAAAAGAAGAAACTTATACATTGTTTTGTCGGAATTAACATTAGACAACATTTTCGATGTTTCCTTCCCTAGTTTTCTCTTTCACTTTGCAGATTGTACTTCAAATCTCTTCATTATCTTCAGACCCTATAAAATCTCTTATCGTTCAACAACTAGTCTTCCCTCCACCTACACAGAGAAACTGCAAAGGAAACTCCCTCAATTCTTTGCAACTGTGTCTATTCTTTTTCCTTTATTCCTTTTCCTTAGAAGAGATGTCAGCTTCCTAAGACCAGTGCCTCCCCTCAATGCTCTGGATGTACCCACACCTGCCTCTTTGGGGCCTCATCTCCAGTGTTTATCCCTTCTCTTCTTTCCTCATAGCTTTATTTTCTCTTATTCTATCATTCTTCCAAAGAAAATTTAAATATGCAGTCCTCTGCTATCTAAAAGTAAAAATGGAAAAAAAAGGTAAAATAATCCTGTCTCCTTCCATAAATGCCTTTTCTCCTACTTGTCTTCATTTTTTTCAACAAATAAGCATTTACTCTACTAGCAGCCACAATGTTTGAAATAGTCTCCCACTCTTCTTGGTTCAATTTTCTTCCCATTTACCTCTAGCTGCACTGATATCCAAGTTTCTACCATCAATTCCCTAACACAGTTCTAATTACTATGACTGATGCTTTCCATTTTGGTGACTCCAATAGACACTGTACCCTTCTTATCTTGTTTGATGTCTCTGCCACATGTAACACTGTTGAGCTCTCCCTCTTAGGTGAAATTCTATCTTCCCTTGATACAAGCAGTGCCATAGACCTTTTTAATGGTCTTGGCTGCATTTTTCAGATGGGATAGGCAAAAGATGCACATTTTCTGTTTACTGCATAAACGTTGATATTCTCTTAACCTCTCCTTCAGTCTGCAAGGACTCTCCCTAAATAACCTCATTCATTTCCTTGGCCTCAATTACCATCCCATCACCAATTCAGTCGTCCTGTGAGTTTCAGAAAAGTATATACGATTGAAAAAACATTTATCCACTTAAATGTTTCAACTACCAGTTACACAAAAATGAACCAATAACTTCTCTCACAAATGTATTCCTGTTTCCTACCCCTATGAAAAGCAACAACATTCTGCCAGCTAAAATCCCTCTGTGTTTCTTGTCTTAGTGAAAAACCGTAAAATCCTGCTAACTATAACCCTCCTCTGCTTCCCATCACAGATTAGAGTTACAAAATTCATCCTAGTTGATCAAACCAAAAACTTATTTAATTCTTCTTCTTCCTCATCTGGTTAATTACATCTCCTCGAAATTTTACAAAGCTGACACTCCCATCAGTCTTTGCTGATATCCCTTCTAACTTCAAAATGTCAATACCCTTTTGTATAACCTCTGTACAAGCCTCCTGCATGATCTCACTCCATCTGTCACTAGTCCCATCACCTGAGATTCTATTCTCATACTACAGCCAGAGTAGCTTTTCAAAAGCGTAGGTATAATTGTATCACTTTCTTGTTTAATATCTCCTCATAGCTGATTGTTGGTATCTGAATAAAACCTAAAATCATAAAAAGGTTTAAAAAAACTGAAGAATTTATACAGCCAAATGCTTTTCCAATTATAACCTTGCAAGTGGTTTGTAGGAGATATTTAAGGACTAAAAGCTCCAAAGTTCTGTTATCTGCCCCCTAAAATAATGCATTATACATACAGCACTTCTATTTATAAAGTAGTTTCAAATATATTGTTTCATTTGTTTCTAAAGCCCTTGAGATAAGAATCATTTTTCCCATTTTATGGATGAGAAAATGGAGAACTCAGAGTTTAAGTGGCTTACCCCAGGTCAACTACCCACTAAACTATATGAGGACTAATCAAACTCAAGTGAAAGTAAATTTCTTTATAGAACAGATCTATTTCAGGGATCCTTTTGATATTTCACTAAGTAGACTATATGGAATGGGATTAAAACCAGAGTTGTCTAAAGTTGAATTTTGATAGATGATTGATAGATAAGTGCTTTTTTAAAAAAAGAGATCCTAATGCAGAATCCATATAATTGTTTAAAAGCAGATATCTGATATTTAGAGGAAATATTATTTTCAGAAAAGGATAGTGTTATTTTCTAGCTTCTTATTTTGTCAAAGTCAAGGTCTAATACTAAATTTGAGACCTACACAAACTGTCATAAAATATGAATATTTGACTAGCTGTACCTTTAACTTATTTTCTTTATTTCCATACTGGAGTTAACTTTCAGAAATAAAGGGAGAGGGGGAAGAAGTTCCTAAATTTATGCTATAAAATGACCCAGTTGTCACTAAGAAAAAATTAAATGTATGTTGGACTGAAGTGAAGGTTGACTGAAGGGTAGCTAAATAGATAGAAAAAGAAAAAGGAGATTCAACATTGTCATTAGAAGATATGAGCACAGTAACACCAAGGGGAACTCGGGGAACTCCGCCAAGAATAAAATTAATGCCCACTGCCAACACAAACTGACAGAAGGAGTTGTGGGAGCCAGAACAAAATAAAAGACAAAGAACTGAGCCAATTCAGGTCAACTAGGCCTGATGAAAGATCAGATAAGAGAAGAGACAGAAGCCAATCAAGCAGAAATGCCTATCTAGATAACAGCTAATGAAAGAACTCACCAAAATTAACTATAAACAAAAGGTTGCTTCTTTAGGCCAAACCTCCAAGTGATTGAAATGCAAATGCTTTACTTGAAAGCAGACTTCTCCAAGCAGAGAGAAAATCCAAAATGAGAAATTTCATAATATAACCATATTGGTGGATAAAAGTGACCCTGAAATACATTTTAGTTTAAGGAGAAATAACTCTATAAAACACTAATTTTCAGGATTCAGTGAAAATCTTTGAAAAGAAAAAAGTCACAATGACAGCTGCATATTTTCTAAAAATTAAATAAAACAAACAAATAAAAACAAAAATAATAACATAAGTAAAAACCAAGAAAATCTTCCTGGGAGGAAGAATTACTCCATGACTATAGAACCATCCAGAAGCACATTCCCTGTTGAGGAAAGAGAGATGTGGATAAAGAAGTAATCCAAAGGCTACCAATTAAGATGGAAACATTTTATGTCTACTTTGAAATAACAAAATAAATAAAACTATAGAGTAAAATAAAGTTTTGTAAAGCCATTTTATTTTTTATTTCTTGGCCACTGACATTTTGCTAAAAATTTTATTAGGAAGAGAATAGAAAATATATCAAGCCCTAATATACTACCTATAACAATCAATTATTTCCTTTACAGTAAAATTAAGAAAAGTAATAAGTAAAAACAAATTGACTACCAAATATCATAGCAGACATCAAGAAAATTTTCTTCCCAGACTCAAGACACATTTAAATCTATCTTGGATAGATAGAAGACATACCATTAAGATAGGACAATTCTCATTTGCATGCATTTACTATCTTTGAATGACCATCAAGATAAAATCTTCTAATTCAGCTTCCAAACCCTCTAGACATTCTACATTCATCAACAGACCTGTGAAGGAAAGAATATTGCTCTCCTTTTTATAATTTGCTTTGCAAAAATTTCATCAGGTAGGTTATCCTTGCCCACACTGTTACATTTGCCATCATATAAGATCAAAAACTAAAAACTGCTTCTAATAAGAGTGTGGTTAAAAAGTCACTCTTAGACACTGCTGGTGGGACTGTAAACTACCTTACAATGTTTTATAGCACAATTTGGCAAAATCACCAAATTTAAAATGTAGCTGATTGAGCATTTTGAAGGGTGATGCAAATGGCAAACTAGAGATATCTCCTTCGCAGTCACTCATGGTGAGACTGGGGATAGAGGACTCCAGAATCCTCTGGTTGGGGTGTCTTGCCCAGAAACATTATTCCAGGGGCACAATGAAGCAGCAGGGTACACCAGGAGCAAACCAAATGGTCAAGAACAGTAGAAGAGCAGCTCAGAAGATAAGTGTCTGAGTGTGGTGAAGTCGGCTAGAGGACTGGAGACCAGGAAGACCTTTCCTGCAGTTTTTTTCTTTTTTGGACTGGGGAGCTTGCTAGAGCTGCCTTAGAAGGGCTTAAGCAAGCAAGTGAACTTCAACAGTATCCTGCAGCCAGGACTGACTCACTGGGTGTGGTGGAACTCCCATCAGCTTGGTTACTAGCTGAGTGCCACCACTGAGGGAAGAACTCCTAGGAGGAACAGTCCTTAGAGCACCTACTAAGATTGGGTAACCATACTTGTGTGGAGAAAAGGCCATCAGGGAATGACCTCCAAGTGCTTTCCTCCTACTGAGTCAACATGTTTTTCCCACTCTTTAAAAACAACTTTTTTTTCCTCATAGATGTTTTGCCATAAGTTATGTATCTCTTTCTTTACCTAGTTAATCTTTAGAAACTATGCAGAAAACTATGCAACCCTTCCCTTTTATTTCTTAACTTTAACATATGTTAACAATGTTATCCAGCAGAAACCATTAACAGAATGAATTGCTCTTGTTAAAATTATTTATGTTTTCCAATCACATTGTAAGACCAAAAATACATTCTTTTTTATATGCTACTTCCTCATAAACAACTCTGCTAAGATACTATAAAATAAAGCTGATTTTGTATTTTGGTACTGACACCAGGCTTAGCTGCTCCAGCCCTCCCAATCCTATCTTGTCTGTTTTATTTCCTCATGCCCCACCATTCCCACTCAAGTTAATTCTCCTTCTTCGTGCTCATTTGCTAAATACTTGGGGTAAGTTGAACAGCTCCCACAACCCCTGGGAAAGCCACCGTGTGCCCAGGAGGTACTATTTGAAAGGTCATGGCATGCCTCCTAAGAAATCTGGAGATAGCATCAGGATCTCAATCCTCTGAGGACTGAATGCCACCAAAACACCAAACCCTGATTGAGGGCAAATAAATCAGGAAGACAGGACCAGGTCTCCTTGGCAACTAGATAGGGGCTTCCAGCTCCATCTTAAATATCAAAAGCAGCATGAATGTTTTATGTCTCCAAACACCACAGTGCCTTCTGGTCTCCAGGAAATATATTGCATTACATACCTTCTAACCTCTTCTCATACATTTCTGTAACACAAACTAGTCTCCAGATTTTATTTATTCATAAATATATACACACAAAAAAAATTGATACATACATGTTTTTCTTCTTTTCTCAATTTTCTTCCATAGTTTGTTGTTGTTTTGTTTTGTGTTTTTTTTTTTCATTTTATTTTCTTCAATGGAAAGGACTCCTTTTATGCTACAGTCTTTCAGCCCCTTTTAGTCTTCCTGTCATATCTTTTTTTCTATCTTCTGATAGAGATTTTTTTGCTTTTCTCATTTTTCTCACATAAGTTTCTCAAATAACAATTATAACATCCCTTTTTCTTTACATCTTATATAATTCTATTTTGAATTTTCTGTGTCTATTTTCATTATCAGTATTTTTTTCTTTTTTCTGATCTGCTTTATTCTATTTCCCTCTGTATTCTATTTATGGGATCTCAGGTCACACACTGAGGCCTGAGCCAAGGTGCCTAGACACTTGGCCCCTATCTAAGGTCCCCTAGCTTTGGGCTTTAAAAAATGGCATTGAAAGGTCTACACTAGAACACACTGCTGATATTTTATTTGGCAGTGGTGGGCTGTGATTTTGCCCAGGCTGGAAAGCAACTCCTGACCTAGAGGGACCCACCCAGCTAGGCACCCCAGAGTATTGGGATTATAGGTGTTGATCAAAGCACCCTGCCAAATACCACTATTTCTCTTGTCTCTCTCTTTTTATCCTTCCTCTCTCCATTTATTCAAATTTTTACTTTCACTCCCACATTTTTTTTCTTTATCTTTTTCTTTATTTTTCTCTTCTAATTCTTTTTTCTTCTCTTCCTTTTGGACCTATACCAAAAGGACACTTCAACACTGCAACACAGAGAAAACGTAAATTAAAGAAGTGAGAGGGGAAAGTAGGAGAAGGAAATGAATAGAACACAACACACATGTGGAGGAACTAACAGAAAAATTCTGGCAACATGAAAAAACAGAACAAAGGAAACCCTCTCAGCCTGTACCCAAGAGATCATGATGTAGATAATACAGAAGATACCACCTATAATGAAATTATAAAAATGATGAATTTAAAATATGGATGATGAAAACAATAAAGGGAAAGCAGAAAATGACCAAAAGAAAACCCCAAAATAGACCAAAATAATAAATGAAAGATGTGAAGAATTTAGAAAGGACATAGTGGAGCTTGTGAAGAATTTGGAAAGGACAAGGTGGAGCTTAAGAAATGAAAGGAGCCAATCAGAGAACATAAAGATGCAGTAGAAAGTATCAATAACATGGAGAAGAAAGAATCTCAGAAGTATAAGATAAGGCTCTTGAGCTAATTCAGACATTTAAAGGGGCAGAAAATAAGACAGAGAAAGCAGAGTGATCACATAGAGAATTATGGGACTTCGTCAAGCATTCAAACATTAAGTGTAGGTATCTCTGAAGGGAAGGAAGAATAACCAAAAAAAAAAGAAAAAAATAGAGGCCCCACTGGAGGTTGTCATAAATGAAAATCTCCCAAACTTCACCAAAGATTCTGACACACTCCTTTTATAGGGATATGGAACCCAGATGGATCATCACAACACAAATAGAGCATCTCTAAGACACATTATCACGAACCTGCTCAACATCAAGATGAAAGAGAAAATTCTGCAAGCAGATGGGAGTAAGTGCCAATTTACCAACAGGCCATATCCATCAGGGTGACACCAGACATCTCAGCCAAAACTTATCAAGCCAAAAGAAAATAGTCATCCACCTTTAAAATTGATGGAGAAATCACATATTTTCCTGATGTGCAAACATTGAGGAAATTCACTGTAAGATTAGCTCTACAAGGAATACTTAGACCTATTCTACACACTGACCATCACAAAGGACCACCAGAAAAGTAAACACCCAGAAACTAAAAGACAAAACTTATCTTCCATAATGGTGCAAAAAATAAAACTAAACAATGGACTTTCACAAAATAAAATGAGTAGAACTCAACCACACTTATCAATTCTCTCAATAAAATTTAATGGCTTGCATTTCCCACTTAAGAGACACAGTCTGACTGATTGGATAAAAAAACAAACCATCTATATGTTGTCTCCAGGAAGATCACCTCACCTTGAAGGAAAAAATAAGACTCAGGGTAAAGGATTGGAACACAGTATTTCAGGCAAATGGAAATCAGAAGAAAGGAGGGGGTCACAATTTTATTTTCAGAAACAAGTAAATTTAAAGCAATTAAAATCCAGAAAAAAGATGGTCACTTAAAACTGGTCAAGGGAACAATATAACAAAACATTTAAATACTAAATGTTTCTGCACTCAATTTAAATACTCTCAGGTTTATGAAACAGGCCTTAATTGGTCTTAGCAGTATGATATTCTACAACATCATAATAGCTGGGCCTCTTATAGAACTGGACAGCTCCTCTAAACAAAAACTAAATAAATAAATAAATAAATGGACTTAAATGTAACCCCAGAGCAACAGGGCTTGACAAACACACAAAACACACCATCCCAAACAAAGGAATATATGTTCTTCTCGTAAGTTCATAGAACATACTCCAAAATAGATCATCTTAGGACACAAATTAAGCCTCAACAAAATTAATCATACCTTGTATCTTTTCAGACTACAATAAAATAAATGTGGAACTCAACTCGAACAAAAATTTTCATCCCCACACAAAGGCATGAAAACTAAACAACCTTATGCTAAATGACAGCTGAGTAAAAGAAGAGATAAAGGAGGAAATTACTGAATTGAGTACGGTTATACTCAAAGATAACAACAATGAAGCTATAAACTACCAAAATCTATACAATACTACAAAAGCAGTTCTAAGAAGAAAATTTATCACATTAAATGCCTACATCTAAAAAACAGAAAGAGATCACATCAATAACCTAATAAGTCATCTCAAGTAAATGGACAAGGAAGAGAAATCCAATCCCAAACCTAGCAGAAGAAAAGAAATAACCAAAATTAAATCATAAATAAATGGAATTTGGAAAACAATTAATTACTTAGAAAATTAATGAAACAAAAAAACTAGTTCCTTAAGAAGATAAATAAAATTGATAAACCCTTGGCCAGATTAATTAGAAACAGAAAAGTAAAATTTCTAAGAACTTTAATCACAAATTAAATGTGGGAAATAACAGATATCACAGAGAGATAAGAGATTATCTCTGACTACTACAAGAAACTCTAGGGAGGGCAGTGTAAGATGGCAGACTACAGACAGCTTCTTGAAGCCAGAAATGGTGAGATTGGGGACAGAAGACTCCAGGTACCTCTGGCTTGTGGGCACTGCCCAGAAACATCCTTTTGGGGGCACAAGGAGTCAGTAGGAGACCCCAAAAGGAGGACAAAAGCAGTGAAGAAGCACTAAGCGGTTGCATTTGGGGAAAAAGCCAGCTGGCCACAGCAGTTGCTACAGTAGCAGTGAGAGTTTCCGTACAGGGAAGGCCTTCCCTGTGGGTTTTTTGTTTGTTTGTTTTGTTTTGTTTTGTCTTGTTTGTTTGTTTGTTTTGTTTGTTTGGATATAGGCATTTGGTTGAGTTACCTTAGGAGAGCTTGGGTGAGCAAGGAAGTGTCTTGGAACAGCGCCCATATGCTGGGACTGAGCTGTTGGGGCAGAGAGGAGCTTTCATTGTTCAGCTGCAGGCCAGCCACAGCCAATAAGGGAAGGATACCTTGCAGACTCGTCCCTTAAGGTCCTAGAGCAAGGCCAGTTTTTGTGCACCTAATAAGTGGGCAACTACTTCTGGAGAGATCTGAGTGACTCGTACTTTCCTCAGAAAGCCACTACATAACCTAGGGACACAGTTTGGACAGGTCAAGGCACATCTATTAAGCAGGCTGAGGAGAGATTCAGGTTATCAACTCTGTGGGGTTTGAGAGCAAAGAAGTCAGCAGAGGCTTCCAATCTCCATCTTATACAACTGTATGAGCATTGTGATTTGCATCTCATACCCCAGAATATCACCTGTTGCCCAGGCAATATTCAACCAAACATATACATACTTCTTTTCTTTTTAAAAATTTTTTTCCAACTTTTTTCACCCTAGAATTTTGTTTTTCATTTTTCGTTCATTGTTCTTCCTCGAAATATAATTTTCTTTCTTTTTTGTTAATAATTTTATTAAATGATAATTGTGTACATTGGTTCAATCATAGGACAGAATGTGCTTCATATACAATCAGAAATATTTTGATCATACTGTTAGAGATGGACTTCATGGCATTTTCTTGATCACTATATATGATTCTCTCCATTGATGCAGAGAAAGCTGTTTTTCTATTTTTTTTAACCTTTTTCCCAGACCATGAAATTCCACTTTTTCATTTTTCCAAATATTTGTGCATGGTCAAGGAGCATTTTGTGTTTAAAAGGTAGAGGTAGTCATACACATTCAGAATGAATTTACATTTGTTTTTTGACCACAGTGAGAGTTGAAAACATCCGAATTTGAATCTTTTCAGATGTGTTCCTCATCTCAAAACTTCACAGAACTGTACCCACAAACCTTGATAAAGTGGAATTATGGAAATGTGCCCTGTAGGGTTTCCACCAATTTTCTGTTGACTTGCCATGTGCTAGGTACCCCTGCAGCTTTCCTCCAATCCTACCTCACGTTCCAAGTGACATCCTCTGCTTGAACTCCATCTACTGCCTACACACATTCTAGCTTTAGAAACAACAGCCACCTGTTCTATTTTCTCCTAGATCTGAAAATTTATTTCCTTATTACATACCTCAACAAAGTAAAAAAATGTATCCAACTCTAAATTTGTGATGAGACTTAAAGGAGACAGAATGCCAAGGTCAGGCCCACACTTTTATCTTGACCGATTTTGCAGCATTTGTGAGAGTCTGAGACTCCTTGACTTCTGAGGAGAAACATCTGACTCAGCCTAGAATAAAAGGAAACCACACACAGACAGCAAGAGGTAGGGACTGCAGTCAGCTGAAAGCATTTTCTTTTTCCTTGATAGTGCATTACAGTTCTTAAAACTAGTTTTCTCTGAAAAACAAGAAGAAAACAAAAAATACTGAAACCTCCCTAACTATGACCTGTCAAATCGACTTTCTTAAGTTTCTTAATATTACACTTTCCTAAAGATTATATGTAGAGAGAAGGCAGAAAACCTAGCCTGACACATTACTTTAATAAAGTGATTATCTTTAGTAGGCTCATGATTTGTCACCAGAATTTCATTTCTTGTTAGATTAACTCTCAAGCATTATGATTTGGATGACTATTGGGTGGCTGTCAAAGCTTGAAATATTCTTACTAAATTCATTTTTAAAAAATTTATCTCATCGGAAGGATAAAAGAAGTCATATATATGTATATATGAAAAGGATTGCCCAAAATTTAGGCAATATCACATCTATACTTTGGCATTTGTCCTAAAAAAAGTTCTAAAATATTTTCTCTTTTGTCTATGTCATTTCAGAAATATAAAATTTATACATTCTTTTTCATTTCTATGCTATGAGTTGATGACATGTAAATCTCACTTAAGAGTTGGTATAAGGCATATTGGGACATCAGATAGGAATGTGTCTGTCATACAAATCCCAGGTTTTATTCTCTTTGTCACCTTGATAGACTCCCCACCTCCACCTTAAGCAATAGACTGAAATAGACTTATCAGAGAACATTAGAAATTAAAAATGTTTTAAATGAGTATCAGATGGGTACAGACAATTTTGGTTTCCTAGCCAATAGCCATTTTTCTCTTCCCTTAGTAAACAGAAGGCCAGTTATGTCAAGGCATCAGGGAAAACTGTGTTTCCAGAAAGCCAAGCTTTCCAAGCTGGAGATAAACCATAACTGATTTAGACCAAGCAGATTGATCCTATTACCCTTTGCTGAGCAACTGATATAGAGATGGATGGATGACAAATTCTGTATGCTCATCTGATGAGACATTTCAGGATAGTTTCAGGACTTTTAAGCAAGATTCTCCCATCTGATGAAAAGAGAAGGACATTAAAAAAAATGAGAGAAGGACAGGTGGGAAGAACTGCCCCCTCTCATACTTTTTCATTTTGGACACTGTGAAGTAAGGATGTATTGCTTGGAATAGTAGTAGTTATTTGGTGGCCCTGAGAGGCAAACTTGGAGGGGAAAGGCCCGCTTGCTGAGGATGGCAACCCAGAGAATGGAAACCATCAGACTCCAAATGGCACCATGCTGCCAACTAAGCTGCATCAACCTACCTCATGCTTTATGTTATATAAAATAATCATTGCACTGATTATGCAAGCTACTAATTATTGCTTTTTTCCCTTTTACTTCCCCAAAAGTATCCTCAATGACTTATAAGTTTGTTTTATTTTCCAGTTAAATGGTGAAACAAAGGACTCCATGGCATGTAGGAACTTAAATATCATTAGCTAACTTCTTTGTCAAATTACCAGACCTTCCACATAATAATGACAACTATGCGTTATGACATATGCTCACAAAGCCATTTTTCACTATCTGTATTATTTGCCTATACTATTTCATGGACAAGATTCTGAGATTGCATATTACTGCTAGTCCTTACACATAATTTGTCACTGTGCTGTTCTTGTTGGATGCTATAATCAATTATGGATAGTATCTTCCATGGAATTCTGTTGACTTGTTTGGTAGACAGTTAGGACCTCTGGTTCTCCTGGGGGACAAAGGCAGGTGCTGACTTGGTGCTGGTTCACCTTGACCCTGCTCAGAGCAATTGCCCACACCTGGGGAGGAGGGAACACCCTCCCAATCTACCAAGCAGAACTTAGCATGACAACTGCAAAAGAATGGAGAGAACTCCCTTGGAGCAGGCCCAACAACATGGCACTATAGGGTCTGGATGGTGACCCAGAACAACCTTAAGGCTAATTATGTTTTTAGCTTAAATCTACACTGTGTTTCACCTCCCCCACTGGGTTTCAGAGAGGCTCATGGGAAGTCTGCATGTGGAGTAAGACTCAAGTGTTGTAAGACTCAACTCCCAGCTGTCCATCAAAGTGGTTCCATGTCTACAACTGAACCACAAAGGGGGCATAATCCCAACACTATCAAACATGACCTGGACCATAATCAATTTTGTTACTATGGTGGGTCCATTTGTCATCTGTGTTGAATGTATCTACAAACCTATATAGGGGTCTTGCTCTGCAAATCTTTATCGTATTCCTATTCTATAAACCTATATCACCCTTCCTCAACAAACTCTGTTTCCTGCTTGAGTCATTCTTCAGCCAAGAGCACACCAAGGACCAAGAAGAAGATTGGCTAACCCAAAGACTTATTCGTTGCCACCTTGAATTTACCCTTCTACTTGGTTGTCTCAGCTACACAGCACCTCTTTTCACCTTTGTGAAGTACTAACTGCTAACCAGAGGAACCCAGCCTCTGTGCTTCCCACTTCTATGTTTTATGACCTCTCTTCCAGGCTTGCTTCTAAACACAGCTCAACTTGGATTTAAGACCTGGTATGTGTAATCCTAAACTTCCTTTCCCTCTTCACTGGGGTATTGTAAAGCAAACCCTCAAATCACAGAATTTTGATTGTAAATATTTCAAAATATATTTTTGAACTTTTGAGGTTTCAATGTGCACACCATTCTCATACTTAAAATTAATAATACTCTAACCATTCCACATTAAATTTTCCTGACTATTTCATGAATTTAATTTTATACTTAATTTCTTTGAATGAGGATGTAAAGTCCAAGCATAAATCCCACATATTGTCAGGGATTATATTGGATATTTGTGAAACTTGTACATGCTTTTAATCAAATTACATAATTTATTTTATTTTATAAAATCATAGCTGTGTACATTAATGCAATTATGGGGTACAAGGTGCTGGTTTTATATACAATTTGAAATACTTTCATCAAACTGGTTAATGTAGCCTTCACCTCATTTTCTTAGTTATTGTGTTAAGACATTTGTATTCTACACTTAGTAGATTTAACATGTGCCCTTGTAAAATGAACTGTAGGTGTGGTCCCAATAATTGCCCTCCCTCCACCCAGCCTCCCTACCCCATTCCCTCCATCTCCTCTTTCTCCTTCATCTTGGGCTATAGTTGGGTTATAGCTTTCATATGGAAGTGTGGGTTCTTATAAATTAGTATTATAGCAGGGCTGAGTACATTGGACATGTTTTCTTCCATTCTTGAGATACTTTGCTAAGAAGAATATGTTCCAGCTCCATCTATGTAAACATGAAAGAGATAAAGTCTCCATCTTTTTAAAGGCTGCATAATATTCCATGGTGTACATATACCACAATTTATTAATCCCCTCATGGGTTGATGAGAACTTGGGCTTCTTCCATGACTTAGCAATTATGAATTGGGCTGCAATAAACATTCTGGTGCAAATATTTTTGTTATAAAGTGATTTTTGGTCCTCCAGATATATACTTAATAGAGGAATTGAAAGATCAAATGGCAGGTCTATTTTTAGATCTCTAAGTATTCTTCAAACTTCTTTCCAAAAGGAATGTATTAGTTTGCATTCCCATCAGCAGTGTAGAAGTGTTCTTTTCTCCAGGTCCAAGCCAACATCTAACGTTTTGGGATTTTGTGATGTGGCTCATCTTACTGGAGTTAGATGATATCTCAAAATGGTTTTGATTTGCATTTCTCTGATGATTAAAGATGATGAGCACTTTTTCATGTGTCTGTAGGCTGTGCGCCTGTCATCTTCAAAGAAGTTTCTCTTCAAGTCTCTTGCCCATCCTGAGATGGGATCACTTGTTCTTTTCTTGCTAATACATTTGAGTTCTCTGTGGATTCAATTCTGGTTATTAAACCTTTTTTGGAGACATAACCTGCAAATATCTTCTCCCATTCTGAGGGCTGTCTGCTTGCTTTACTTACTGTGCTCTTGGCTGTGCAGAAGCTTTTTAGTTTGATCAGATCCTGGTAATGTATTTTTGGTGTTGCTTCAATTGACCAGGGGTCCTCCTCATAAAGTATTCTCCCAGGCCAATTTCTTCAAGTGTTTTTCCTGCATGCTCTCCAAGAATTGTCATAATTTCATATCTTAAGTTTAAATCTTTTTTCATTAAGAGTCAATTTTTGTTAATGGTAAAAGGTGTGGGTCCAGTTTCAGTATTTTACAAGTCACCAGCCAGTTTTCCCAGCACCATTTGTTAAATAGGAAATCTTTCCCTCAATTTATATTTTTGATAGGCTTATCAAAGATCAACTGATGATAAGTGCCTGGGTTTATCTCTTGGTTCTCAGTTCTGTTCCATACATCTACCTCTCTGTTTTTGTGCCAGTACCATACAGTTTTGAACACTATTAATTTATGTATAATCTGAAATCTGGTAGCATGATTCCTCCTGATTTGTTTTTATTTCTACTAATGTCTTGGCTATTTGAGGGTTTTTTTTGATTCCATATAAAATGAAGTATTAGTTTTTCAAGGGTTTTAATGGATGACAGAGTGCTTTAATAGGGATTGCATTAAAATTGTATATTGCTTTGGGTAGTATGGACTTTTTAACAATGTTGATTCTTCCCAGCCATAAGCATGGTATGTTTTTCCATTTGTTAACATCTTCAGCTATTTCTTTTCTTAAGCTTAGAGTTTCATAGCTCTCTTTATGGAGATCTTTCATGTCCCTTATTAGGTAAACTCCCAAATATTTCATCTTCTTTGGCACTACTGTAAAAAGAATAGAATCCTTGCCTGTTTTTTCAGCTTGACTATCATTGGTGTATATGTATAAAAGCTATAGATTTGTGAGTATCGATTTTTTAATCTGAGACGTTGCTGTATTCCTTGATCACTTCTAAGAGTTTTGTAATCGAACCCCTGGTATTTTCCAGATATATAATCTTATCATCTGTGAAGAGTGAAAGTTTGATCTCCTCTGACTCTATGTAGATACCCTTGATCGCCTTTTCTTGCCTGATTGGGATGACTAAGACTTCCATTACAATGTTAGAAAGCAGTGGAGACAATGGGCAACCTTGAAATTATCTTGTTTTTATGATACAATTTTTTAGTTGCCTTGTCTTCCTATTTCTTTCTTTAGCCCTCTGAATTTTTTATGTTTTGTTTTGAGACAAGGTCCCAAACTGTTGCCTTCGGTAGAGTGCAATGGCATCATCCTAGCTCACTGAAACCTCAAAGTCCTGGGCTCAATGCTCCTTCTGCCTCAGCCTCATGAGTAGTTCAGATTATAGGTACACATACCACCACACCCCACTAATTTTTTCTATTTGTGGTAAATCCAGGCTTTCCCTCTTGCTCGTGGTAGTCTCAATCCTCCTGCCTTGGCCTCCCAGAGTGCTCAGAATATAGGAGTGAGCCACTGTGCACCCAGGTCTCTGAATTTTTAAATACTTTTTATAAGATACTGTGCAGTGTGTTCTATTATCCAAGTTCTTAAAATCTCCATTCTTCATTTGTTAGGTCTGTTCACTGGTTTCGTGCTGTGATTTGTTATTTTTGAGTCTGATTTCAACTTGGAGGAGGAGAATGTTTGCAATGGATGTCCTTTGTGCCCTACAGGGTGGTTTGACATCTACTTCCACAGGTTTCACCAGTCACAGGTTAGCTTTCATAGTAATTTCTTAGCTTGAAGTCTCCATCTCCCAAGAGTAGTGTTCACTCAGACCCACACTTGCTACTTAAAGTGTGGAAGTCCTGCGAGAAATGTAGGATTTTGAGCCCTACTGAATGTAGGCCTAAATCTTAATGAGATCCCCAGGTGGTTTGTATACAGTTCAAGAAGCTCTGCAGTAGAAGAATCTTCTTGGATTTCTAATTTTTAACAGATGGATCTATTTTTATCCATGTCCCTGAGAAGAAAGAAGCATTCAGCTTCCTTCTTCAAGCAGGTAGATAGAGCTTTTGATTCCCTATTTCAGAGACAGGGCTGGCCTTTGTGATTGCTGCTCATCAGGCACAGTGAGCCTGTGCCCGGGACATGCCTCCCTGGCTGGGTTTTGAAACCTCAGCTTTGTGGGCTCTAAGCAGTTTCTCTACTACCATGAGCTCCTTGGATTTGTCAAGCAAAAGAACCTGACTTTGTATTCTGTCTTCATTTTAGGCACCTCCCTTTACATCAACAATTTCTAGTTATTTTTTTAAAATTAATCATTTTATTCTTTAGCATTTAAATTTTTTTTTTTTTTTGAGCAGGAGGGGAAATCCTTTCTCATTATCCTAGACTGCTCTAATGGGAAATCTATATTCTAAAATGCTTAGCTCAGTGACATTATGTGAGGTAGAGAGAGTAATCAAATGATATTAAAGAAAGACCATAGTTATTATTTAACTTTGATAAAATAATGCAGTAATACGGCCCTAATTATGGTTGTTAGTAAAATTAATGTGCATAGAAGTACTGTAAAATTAACAGGAAGAAAAGGACAGAAGAGGAAATGAAGAGAAGTTGACTAAGCTAGCAAAATTACTGAAAGGCAAAGAATAGAAAGTAATAAAATGTATTCAATAACAAAGAAATGTAAAATGGTAAATAAGTTGTAGTGAATAATACTTGGTCTCTTAATTATCTCAATAAATTTGAATATATTTCCATATCAAATAATCAGAATGGTATGAAAAAGAAAAAAAAGTCAGTATTTTGGTATTTTTAATAATGAGGTACAAAACAGCATGGTAAACAAGAGTCAAAATATTACAAAATTGATAAAGATGTAAAAGGGAAATATAAAAGTAAAAAAGAAGCAAAAAAGGAAAGAAAAAAGAATTTGGACAAAGCAGAATTCAAAGTTAAAAATCATTAAAGAGCACAGGTATGCCTTAGGTTTAACGTGGCTAAGGGAAGATATTTCTAGGAAACTGACTTTGCTCCCTAAATGCTAAGGATTATTCTATGGCTATTTTTCTTACCAATTTTTTGTGCCTGGTGAATGGTCAGGAAAGGAGCCAGATTATCTAGCCTGGGTGGCCATGGCAGAGTGGTGGCCTCTCACTCTCAAAATTGTAGGAGGAAAGCTTATTCCGTATAGGTGGTATTCCAAATAGCTTTACTCACTTGCAGAAATATGGGAGCCTTGGAAACAAGGGGTGCTCTTTGGTTGTTCTTGCTCTGTGTAGCTGTCTTCAAAAGTTTTCTTATTCTTTGCCATGAAATTTACACTCTCCCATTCTGTCTGATCGAATCTTCCAGTCATTTGCATTCCAAACAAAAATACTGAAGTAAAATGAGACAACATGAACTAACAAATTATTATTGACTTTTGTTAGTCAACTAACAACTATCTCTGTTGTATCAATAAATAGAAATGAAATAAATAATTTTTTAAAGTAATATATCTTAAAAATTATTATATAAAATGAATTAAAATATCATTTTAAACAACTCATGTCAAAGAAGACATTAAATCAAGTTATAAAATATCTAGAAAAATATATGAGGCAGCATCATATATCAGAACCTAAGGGAGAATTCCTGGAAAAGGGCTCAGTTTTACCCATAATCTTTACTTTGTATATTTATCTATTTTGTACCAAGATGTCAAGTGTTATTTTTTGTTACTCATAGCCTTTACGTAACTAATTAAGAAACAAAGAATAATAGTAAATTAATTATGTGCATATCAATATGTTAAATGTATTTATAAAGCAGAAGTCAATAGACTAAAATAGAAGGGAAAAAGCGATTATAATTATAAAGTTACTTGAAGAGACAACTCCTTTATAAAACTTAAACATAAAGAGATTTGGTTTAGATGATGAAAGAAGAAAAAAGTTAGCAAAATGTTTTATACAATGGTAAACATGAATAAGATAGCATTTTGGTTATTCTATGCAATTATTTTTAGCTTAAAGAAATCAATAATGAAAGAATAGGCCAATGATGATAAATTAATTTACCAAAACCAACTTTGAAACATAGAATCATAGCAAATCACATACCGCAGGGAGAAAATGATAATGGTTTCAAAGGGCTGCTTCCTTTAATAAAGCAACGGAACATAAAGTCTTACAGGTGAATCTACTAAATCTTTGACAAATAGAAAACTCTAATGGTATTTTAGTATTTAAATTGTTCAATAGCATAAAATATGAATAAAAGATTGAAAATGTGTTTTATATTTTGGAATATTAGAGAGTACATGTATTTTGTTTATAGGCTTTGTTTTTTGGCACAAATTGAATCAAGGTTGTAAGTATGCTCCCCCACCCACACAAACAGTGTGCACTGTACCCAACAGGTGTGAATTTACCCATCTCTTCTCCCCACCTCCCCCCAGCTTGATTTTCATTGAGATTTACTTTCATATGTGCACTTAGGTGTTGATGGATCAGTTCCAAACTGGTATTGTGTACATATGTTTGTTTCTCATTCCTGTGATGTTTCACTTAGAAGAATGGTCTCCAGTTCCATCCATGTTGTCCCAAAAGGTACTAGATTGCCTTTTTTAATGGCTGAGTAGTATTTCATGGTATGCATATACTGTAATCCATTCATGTTTTGGTGGACTTAGGTTATTTCCACATTGTTGTGACTGTGAATTGTGCTGCAATAAACATCAGAGTGCAGGTACTTATATGCTGCTGGTGGGACTGCAAACTAGCACAACCTCTATTGAAAGTTGTTTGGAGAGAACTCAAAGAACTTAAGTAGACCTAAAATTTTTTTTTTATAATATTTTATTTTATTTTTTTGAATCATAGCCGTGTACATTAGTTCAACCATGGGGTACAGTGTGGGGGCTTCACATGCAATCTGAGATATTTTACCATCATGGAATAAAGGTTGAACTCAACAACAAGAAAAATCCGCACATGCAAGCAAAAATGTGGAAGCTTAACAACCTCATGCTGAAGGATACATGGGTCATGGAGTAGACCTAAAATTTGATCCAGCAATCCCACTGCTGAGTATATAACCAAAGGAAATATCACTTTATAAAAACAAAAATATTCATTTATTTAAAAATCTTTTATGAAGTTAACATAGCCTTAAAACTGAAATGGGACTATAAAAGCTACAGACCAATCATACTTAGGAACTTTGCAAATGTCTAAATAAAATGTTCGCTGGGCATGGTAGCTCATGACTGTAATCTTAGCACTCTGGGAGGCCGAAGCAGGTTGATTGTGGGGAGCTCAGGAGTTCAAGACCAGTCTGAGCAAGAGTGAGACTCTATCTCTACTAAAAATGGAAAAACTAGCTGGGTATCACAATGGGTGCCTGTAGTCCCAGCTACTTGGGAGGCTGAGGCCAGAGGATTCCTTGAGTCCAGAGATTTGAAGTTGCTATGAGCAATGATGATGCCGTGGCACTTTACCCAGGGTGACAAAGTGAGACTGTGTTTCTAAACAAATAAATAAATAAATAAATGTTCTCAAATGGATATTTGAGGTAATTCAAAGTTGGGTAAATATATTCCGGTGCCATCTAACTACATTCTGGTCAACAACAGACCATATATATGACAGTGGTAATGTAATATTTTAATGGAAGAGGAAAATTCCTGTCTCCTAATGTTTATTATGTTATCGTTTTAGTAATTAGTTTAGAGTATACTCTTACTTATCAAAACAATTAACTGTAAAACAGCTTCATGCAGGTCCTTGTTGCCGTCGTAGGAGATGAAAAGTCCACGTGGGTTATTGTCTCTAAAGACTTTCCAGTGGAGTAAGATGTGGAGGTGAAATCAGTGATATTGATTATCACGACCCTGTGTAGATCTAGGGTAATGTGTGTGTTTCTGTTTTAGATTTTGACAGAAGAGTTTAAAAAGTAAAAAAATAAAAATAAAAACTAAGAATACAAGAAAGTTATAGGGTAAGAATATAAGGAAAAAATATAAAATTAAGTCTTATCACAAAAGAGTCAAAAAGTTAAAAAATAGAGTTTATAAAGTAAAAACTATTACAGTAAGCTAAGGTTAATTTATTTATTTTTATTTATTTTTATTTTTTGTAGAGATAGAGTCTCACTTCATCATCCTCTGTAGAGTGCTGCGGCGTCACACAGCTCACAGCAACCTCCAGCTCCTGGGCTTAGGCGATTCCCTTGCCTCAGCCTCCCGAGTAACTGGGACCACAGGTGCCCGCCATAATCCCTCGCTATTTTTCTGTTTTGCAGTTCGGCTGAGGCCAGGTTTGAACTCACCACCCTTAGTATATGGGGCCGGCACCCTGCACGCTGAGCCACAGGCGCCGTCCTAATTTATTATTTTTGAATGAAGATAATTTCATTTTATAAATTTAGTGTAGCCTAAGTGTACAATGTTTACAAAGTTTACACTGGTGTTCAGTAATGTCTTAGGCCTTCACGTTCACTTACCACTTACTGACTCACTCAAAGCAACTTCTAGTCCTGCAAGCTCCACTCATGCTAAATGCTCTACGTAGGTATACAATTATTTTTTATTTTTTATATCTTATGTTTACTATACCTCTTCTACATTTAGATACACAAATACCAGTGTTCCAATTGCCCACAGTATTCAGTACAATAACCTACTGCACAGGTTTGAATCCTAGGAGTAACTGATCATACTATATATCCTAGGGATATAGTAGATTGTACCATCCAGATGGTGTAAGTACCCTCTCTGATGTTTGCGTAATGGCAAAATCACCTAATGCAGCATTTCTCCATCATTAAGTGACATGTGAGTATACATAACATAAAATCCATTACTATAATCAAACAGGACAATAAATTAAGGGAGTAGGAGTCTACGACATGTTTGTTTTCATAGATACTGAACAAATTTGGATTAAATTCAATATTTATTCTTTGTATAAGAATTTAACAAAATGAATAATTATAATTAGACATTTAATGAATGTGTCTCTGTATGTGTGTGATGCATTTAACATCAAGCTCAGTCTAAAACGTTGGAATCATTCCTAATCAAGTCAGCAACATCAAAGTTGCTGTTACCTTGAAAGAATTTTCCAACTTCACGTAGTCTCATTTTCAGTTTCATGGTCATATTAAGAGGACAGGTGCCAAGGCTCAGAGCCTGTCTGAAGGGGAGAGTTTCTTGGACAATTGTCTCTACACATTGAACCTTGGTTGTGGGAATGCACCCTCAAGGCCAAAGTCAATGTGTCCTTTTTCTCCTGTCATCTCTGGATTTTAGGAAACATGGCCTTGGTGCTGATCAGACCATGGGGTATGAATGGGAAAAGAACAAAGAAGAAGAAAGAAAAAGAAAAAGAAAACCCTTGAGGAGCTGTGGCTACATTTTGGTGCAGACTGAGTCTATAAATGATGGTGGTACAGAGAACCTCAAGACATGAACTTGGTTTCCTGAGAGAAACAAATGTCAGTGCTCTTGTCTGGGGATGGGGAGGATTCCAATAATTTTTAAGGACACCGATCTGCTCATGAGGATAACCAGACTTGTTAGGAAAACAGGTTCCACAACCAAGAACCAGTAAAATAATAAAAAGCCTACTAGGCATTCTCAGACTTTAGATATTAGAATTATCTAATGTTAATTATAAATAATATTGTTAATGATTTAAAGAACTGTCCTAAAATGTGAAAATATCTAGAAAGAGAAATTTATAAAAAGGGACATAGCTGATTTGATAAAAAACTGAGTGGGACTTTTTATATCTGAAATTTAAAATTCAGCAGATGTGATAAGTAGTTGCCTGGCACAACAGAAGAGAAAAGAGATTAAATATAAATTAATTAGATTATAAGAAATACAGGTCAGAGAGACTGAAAAATATGTTTACATTTTTGTCATCATTCCTGAAATAATACAGTGTAAGAAATATCTATATAGTATTAACATTGCATTAGGTATTATAAATAATCTGTAGATGACTTAAAGTATACAGGAGTATGTGCATAGGTTATATGAAAATACTATGGTATTATAGGTAAAGTATTTGTGTATCCATTGATTTTGCTATTCAAGGGCCTCCTGGAACCAATTTCTTATGGATACTGAGGGACAACTGTATTCAGTAAAGAAACTTTCCAGATAGAGTGAGAAGTTCTAACATCTATCTGGAATCATAGAAATAAGAAAAATGTCATAAATGTAATTAGAAAATACTAACTGATATCTAATGCACATACTACATATCAAAACTTGTGGGATGCAGCTGAAATTATGTTCTAAAAATATATGTTAAATCTATAGCCCTAATTGTATATATTGAAAAGGAAGACTGACAGAAATTTGATAAGCATCTGTTTCACAAAATTAGAGGATGAACCCAAAATAAAGTCACAAACAATGGAAGGGAGGGTATAAAAATAAAAAATTTGTTAACAAAAAAGAAAAATACAGTAAAGGAACCGTAATGTGAAAAGATGGTTCTTCGAAATGATTCAAATATTCAAATATTTGGGTGAGGTAGATCAATTTAAAAAAGACATAAATAACCAATATCAAAATAGTTATTATTATAGAAACCAGGTGTTAAAAAATTAAAAGATGTTAGAAGCAACTTTATATGATATATACTTAATATATTTTAAAATTTTATGTAAAATGGTCAAATTCCTAAAAACATTCCAAGAAAAATGTTTTATAAAACTGTCACCATTAAAGACATTGAGAAAATGATTAGAAATCTTTCTAAATCTATAACAAAAATCCTAGACTTAGATGGCTTCACTAATGAGTTCAAGTAGATAGTCAATGAAGCACAAATTCCACCCCCTACAAACCCTTACAATAACAACAACAACAAAGTTATATTCTGTTATATTCTGCTATTCTCCTACAGTAGTATGAGGATAACATAATCTGGACACCAAATCTTAAGACAAATTTTGAAGAGAGTATTACAGAACAACTTTACTTACTAATAAAAATCCTAAACAAAATATTAGCAAATTGAGTTCAGCAACATACATCTGTTTATCTTGTTAAATAGAATCTACTGAAGGCTGATAATTTGCACTAAGCTCTTGCACTAGGTCCCAACAGATCAAACCAAAGTGGAGTCACTAATGCTAAAAGTCCATATCCCCAGGACATCAGGGCAGAGATGATAGCCAAATTTCTGATCAAGCTTGGTTTAGCATAATGAGAAAGTCCTCTTGGATTTAACCCTTACAAGAATAATAAGCTTAAGTTACTGAATGTCAATCAATCTGCTACCTTATCTAAACTTTTAGATAAGATGTTGCCTGATTTATGTATCTCTAATAAATGCCAATTAGACCTCTAAACTAAGTTTGTTAAAAAGTTCATTTCCTAAAAATCTCTAATTTAACTGGATTTGTTCTTAGAAAGTGAGATTAACATTAGAAAATTAATTATTATATTTCATCATATTAACAAGTTGTCAAAAAAAATCTATGATCATATCAGTTCATGCTGTATAGCACATGATAAAATTCAATGTCCATCTAGGATTAAAAACTCTTAAGGAACTAATAATAAAAGGGAAATTTCATAACCTGATAAAGTTTCTATCTCTTTAAAGTTAGAATAATGACAAGATTTATGCTGAGGTACTTAAAGTTGTCCCTCAGAGAAAACCACTGTTAAACCAAAAATCACTGTTAAAACCAAAACAATAAAAGCAAACATACACACAGAAAACCTTCTATTAAGAGACCATAACCAGTCCAGCAAGAAATAAAAAAATGATGAAAGATATACAAAATGGAAAATTTTTAAAAAGTCATATTGAGTAAATTGATAAAATGGCATTAAGTAGAAAAACCCATAAAAATCTATGGATAAAATATTAGAATTAGTAACCAAGAAATATCACACATAGAAGCTAACTATATTACAAATATCAATAAAGACTAGAAAATTCAATTTTAAAAAGTACAACTTATAATAACTTCAAAATATTACTAATAACAAACATAGCAAAAGTATGGACTAACATTTTATGTAAATTTATAAATTTTTTTAAGAGAAATTGAATAAATCTAAATAAATGAAGAGTGATACTATGTTCATTGATGAGATTCATTTTCACAAAATTATATAGTAATACAAGCCAAATCAAAATCTTAATTACAATATATAGTAAACACAAGCTCAAACAAGATCTCTACAGTGTTATTTTTAAAAAATAAATTTACAAACTCTTTTCATTATTTGTGTAGAAATACAAAGAGCCAATAATATTCTAGGCCTCTGAAATAACAAGCTGTCAGGCTACCTTTATTAGATATTAAGAATTATTACAATGCTATAACAATTCAAAGAGTTGTATTAGCACAAGGATAGATAGACACATTCTGTAGCAGAATAGAGAGTCCAGAAGTATGATCACAGTTATGAACACTTACTTTTAGCAAGCTTGCATTGTAAAGGATTAGGGAAAGAAAATCTTTTCTTTCTTTATTTTTTATGTTTTTATTAACTCATAACTGTGTACATTGATGTATTCATGGAGTTCAGTGTATTTATTTGATATACAATGTGAAATGTTTACATTGAACTGATTAACACATCCATCACAATTATACACTTTTCTTAATAGTTTTGAAATGTACCTTTGCATCACACACATTAGGTGAGGTCCCCCAAATGCCCTCCCTTCTCCCCCCTCCTCATCTCTCTCTCTCCTTATCCCTTCGATTCTCTGGAGTATATTTATGTTTTACCATTCATATGAATGTGTAGGTAATTACATATTGATTTCATAGTAGTATTGAGTACATTGGATACTTCCTTTTTCCCTTCTTGAGATACTTTACTAAGAAGAATATGTTCCAGCTTAATCTAGGTAAACATAAAAGATGTGAAGTCTCCATTTTTTATGGCTGCATAGTATTTCATGCTGCAAATATACCACAATTTGTTAATCCATTCAGGGGTTGATGGGCACTTGGGCTATTTCCATGTCTTAGAATATATAAATTGGGCTGCAATAAACATTCTGGTGCAAATGTCTTTGTTATAAAATGTTTTTTGATCATCTGGGTATATGCCTAGTAGAGGAATTGCAGGTTTGAATGGTAGCTCTACTTTTAGTTCTTTGAGTATTCTCCAAACTTTTTTCCAAAAAGGTCCGATTAGCTTGCATTCCTACCAGCAGTGTAGAAGTATTCCCTTTTCTCCACATCCACGCCAACATGTGTAGGTTTGGGATTTTTTAATGTGGGCTAACCTTACTGGAGTTAGATGATATTGCAAAGTGGTTTTGATTTGCATTTCTCTGATGATTAAAGATAATGAGCATTTTTTTCATGTGTTTGTATGTCAGGTGCCTGTCTTCTTCAGAGAAGTTTCTGTTCAAGTCTCTTGCCCACATAGAAATGGGGATATTTGTTCTTTTCTTATTGATTAGTTTGAGTTCTTTGTGGATTCTAGTTCTCAGACCTTAGTTGGAAGCATATCCTGCAAAAATCTTCTCCCATTCTGAGGGCTGTTTGCTTTACTTACTGTGCTCCTGGATGTACAGAAACTTTTTAGTTTGATCAGATCTGAGTAATGTATTTTTGGTGTTGTTAAAATTGCCCAGGGGGGTCTTCCTCATAAAATATTCTCCCCGGCTGATTTCTTCAAGTGTTTTCCCTGCACTCTCTTCTAGTATTTTTATAGTTTCACGTCTGAAGTTTAAATTTTTTATCCAGCGAGAATCAATTTTTGTTATTGGTAAAAGGTGCGAGTTCAGTTTCTGTCTTCCACAGGTCAACAGCCAGTTAACCCAGCATCACTTGTTAAACAGGGAGTCTTTTCCCTACTGAATGGTTGTTTTTGTTTTTGTTTGAGACAGAGTCTCAGGAGGAGGAGCATGATGGCGGACAGGAAGTACTTTTAGCTCAACTCTCCGGAAACAACAGGCGAGAGTGAGTGGGCTAGATCATTCCCAGCATAAAATACTGGCGTGGAGTGGCAATTCTGGGTGTGCAGGAGGGTGGTGGATTGCTAGACTTGGAGTGTAATCTGGGGCTGCGGAGACAGTCAGGAAAGTTTCTGTGCCATGGCTGCAGTGGCAGGTGGCGGTAGCAACTTCCTCCCCAACCCCCACAGAGGATTACAATTCCTAGTTTCTGGGGAAACTAGGAGTTGTGTGGAAAGATTGGTGAAGTGTGGACTCCCAAGAGGAATTAAGCAGCCAGAGTGGGGTGCTGTCTGGTGCGGCACCACCTTGGTTAGGAGGTGGGATAGAAACTCAGACAGGAAAGATCCCAGATAGAAAGAGGTCGTTGTTTTAAAATTTGGGAGATGGTGGTTGCCACAGGCACCTTTCTATGCAGGCCAGGCACAGCAATTTGAGTCTCACCAGCAGACAGATGTCCCACACTCAGAACTGGCCCAGGGTGTCCTCCACTTCACAGGAACTATTGTAGAGAGAATTTGTGAAACCTACCTGTGAAGATTTTTTGAGATTGGTAGAACCAACAGTTCGGAGGGGTCTCGGTGCCAGGTGAGTTGTCAGGCAGATACCAAGAACAGTCTAAACCAGGAAATAGGTATAATCCTGGGAATCACTCACAGCGCCACCTGTGTCCAGAAAGTATATTGCAACATAAATATATTCCTACGTAAGTCCATCCCTATGGCATATAAGTAGTCATATGTTTTTATATGTATATATATAGATAATTTTGTTGCTTTTTTTATTGCCTCAGCTTTCCAGGTGGCTGGGGCTGCAGGCACCCAGCACAGTACCTGGCTGTTTCTTGGTTGTGGTTGTCATTGTTGTTTGATGGACCCTGGGCTGGGTTCCAGCCTGCCAGCTCTGGTGTGTGTGGCTAGTGCCCTGGTTGCTTGGCTAGGGGTGCTGAGCCCTCCCCTTCCTCTTATGGTTGCTGAGAGTGCTTACATCAGACTATTCAAGGTTTTTTGTTTGTTTTGTTTTTGTTTTTGATTATTGGTTTGTCTGTGTGTTTGTGTGTCTGGTTTTGTTTGTTTGATTGTTTGATTATTCATTTTGTTTCATTGTGCCTTGTGTTCTGCTAAGTCCTTGGGTGGACTATTTTCTGTAACTCCAATTTTTACAATCAACAAGAGCAAAGGGGGGGGTATGATAGCCAGCTGGCGCCAGCTTTCAACAGAAGCTCCCATCCACAGGGAGAGATAACAGCCAGAAAGAACCCAACAAAGCTGAAGGGCAGGAGCCAAGCTGAGAGAAGAGATTGATAATTGCACATCTTCTCTGATGAGGCAAGCTGTGACTCCAAGGAAACAAATTTCAGGTACAGAAAAGAATGTTCACAATTTTCTGTTAAGACTGGGCATTGCTTGGTCTGAGGTAGTGCAGCTACACTGTAACTGTGAATCTGGTAACAGAGCAAAAAGGCACAGTGGGCAAGGTGTCTGGCTTGGCTCTCAGAAAGTACAATGCAGCAGTGGGTGGAGTCTTGGGTCTCCACAACATGGCTGGAGGCTCGGGAACCATTGAGTTGCGAGAACCCAAGTGGAGACACCTCCCACGTAGCAGCAGCATTGATAGAGCGATCCTGCTGAGGTCAAATTTCAGAGAGACACCTCCCCAATTCTTTGGACTGCCAGAGGGAGCTAGACTTTGCATTGCTGGGTTGCCAGAAGAGCAGAGCAGCTGGGGCAGAGGCATGGCCTTTATAGGAATCACATAAAAACATTTGCTTTATAGGAATCCCTGAAGAAGAAGAGGATGGTCCAAAAGGCACAGATACTCTAAAAACTCCAAGAGAAGATTGAGGAGAACTTGCCAAGCATGGCAAGAGACACTGAAATTCAGAAAGCAGACAGTTACAGAACCCCGGCACAATTCAATCCAAATAAAGCATCTCATAGACACATTGCAATTAACTTTGCCAAAGTTAATATGAAGGAGAAAATTCTGCAAACAGCCAGATGTAAGAAAAGTATAACCTACAAAGGGAAGAATATTAGAATGACTGTAGATCTCTTAGCTGAAACTTTTCAAGCCAGAAGACGATGGTCATGGACCTTCAATCTCCTAAAACAAAACAACTTTCAGCCCAGGATACTGTATCCAGCTAAACTGAGTTTCATTTGTGATGGAGAAGTTAAATACTTTAATGACATACACATCATGAAGAAATTTTCTATAACCAAACCAGCTCTTCAGGATATTCTCAGACCCATACTTCATAATGACCAATGCAATGCTCTCTACCACCAAAGTAAACTCACTCTGAAATTCTTGATAAAAACCCAATTTATACAGTGGTGAAAAGATTTAAACTGTCCACTGGACTTTAGAAAAACTTGACACCCCAAATATTACCAGGTTTATCAATACTGTCAATTATTGTGAATAGCTTAAATTGTCTTTAGCTTTAAATTGTGTCTTAAAAGGCACAGGTTGGCTGACTGGATACAAAAACTCAGGCCAGATATCTGCTGCATACAAGAATCTCATTTAATCTTAAAGGATAAATATAGACTTGGAGTGAAGAGATGGACATCTGTAATCCAGGCAAATAGAACTCAGAAAAAAAGCAGGGTTGGCAATTTTATTTGCAGATACTGTAGGCTTTAAACCAACAAAAGTAAGGAAAGACAAGGGTGGTCACTTCATGTTCATTAAGGGAAACAGTCAATATGATGAGATGTCATTTCTTAACGTTTATGCTCCCAACCAGAATGCTCCTTAATTTATAAGGGAGACCCTAACAGACACGGAAAATTTAATATTTTCCAACACCACAATATTTAGAGATTTTAACACCCCTTTGGCAGTGTTGGATAGATCTTCTAATAAGAGACTAAGCAAAGAAATTTTAGACTTCAACTTCATCATACAACAATTCAATTTAATAGACATCTACAGAACATTTCATCCTCAAAAAACTGAATACGCATTCTTCTCATTAATCCATGGAAAATCCTCCAAAATTGATCACATCTTAGGTCAAAAGTCTAATCTCAGCAAATTGAAAACTATAGAAATTATTCCTTGTATTTTCTCAGATCATCATAGAATAAAAGTTGCACTCACCAATAACAGGTATCTGCATACTCATACAAAGACATGGAAACTAAATAACCTTATGCTGAATGATATCTGGATCATAGATGAGATTCAGAAGGAAATTGCCAAATTTTTGGAACAAAACAATAGTGAAAACATGAATTGTCAGAACTTCTGTTATACTGCTAAGGTAGTCCTAAGAAGGAAATTTTTAGCGTTGCAAGCCTTCCTCAAGAGAACAGAAAGAGAGGAAGTCAATAACTTAATGGGACATCTTAAGCAACTAGAAAAGGAAAAACGTTCCAACACCAAAATCAGAGAAGAAAAGAAATAACTAAAATTACAGAAGAATTAAATGAAATCAAAAACATAAGAATTATTCAAAACATCAATGAATCAAAAAGTTGGTTTTTTAAAAAATTCAATAAAATTGATAAACCTTTGGCCAACCTAACCAAAAAATAGAAAATTAAAGTCCCTAATATCATCGATCAGTAATGACAAAGGAAAAAAAACAACAGACACTTCAGAAATTCAAAGAATCTTTAATGAAGACTACAAAAAACTTTATTCTCAGAAATACAAAAATCTGAAAGAAATTGACCCATACTTGCAAGCATTCCAACTTCCTAGACTTAATCAGAAAGAATTGGAAACGCTGAACAGACTTATGTCAAGTACTGAAATAGAATCAACTATACAAAATCTCCCCAAACAGAAGAGTCTGAGACCAGATGGCTTCACACCAGAAGTCTACTAAACCTTTAAAGAGGAACTAGAACCTATCTTACTTAACCTTTTCCAAAACATCAAAAAAGAAGGAATACTACCCAACATGTTCTATGAAGCAAATATCACCCTGATCCCCAAGCCAGGAAAAGACCTAACAAGAAAAGAAAATTATAGACTAATATCTTTAATGAACATAGACGCAAAAATATTCAATAAGATCCTAGCAAACAATCTAGCAACACATCAAACAAATTATACACCATGACCAAGTGGGTTTTATCCCAGGGTTTCAAGGTTGGTTCAACATATGTAAATCTATAAATATAATAAATCACATAAACTGAAAAACAAAGACCATATTATTCTCTCAATAGATGCAGAAAAAGCTTTTGACAATACCCACATCCTTTCATGATCAGAACACTTAAGAAGACAGGTATAGAAAGGACTTTTCTTAAGCTAATAGAGGCTATCTACCACAAACCTGCAGCTAATATCATATTGAATGGAGTGAAATTGAAAACATTTCCACTCAGTTCAGGAACCAGACAAGGTTGCCCATTGTCTCTGCCGCTTTTTAACATTGTAATGGAAGTCTTAGCCATTGCAATCAGGCAAGACAAGGCAATCAAGTGTATACAAATACGGTCAGAGGACATCAAACTTTCATTCTTCACACATGATATGATTTCATACCTGGAAAACCCCAGGGACTCAAATACAAAACTCTTAGATGTGATCAAGGAACACACTAGCGATTCAGGATAAAAAAAATCAACACTCACAAATCAGTAGCTTTTATACATACCAAAAATAGTCAAGCCAAAACAAGAGTCAAGGGCTCTATTCCCTTTACAGTTGTGCCAAAGAAGATTTGGGAATTTACCTAACAAAGGATGGGAAAGATCCTTATAAAGAGAATTATGAAACTTAGGGAAAAGAAATATGAAGATGTTAACAAATATAAAAACATACCATGTTCATGGCTGGGAAGAATCAACATTGTTAAAATGTCAATATTACTCAAAGCAATTTACAAATTTAATGCAATTCCTATTAAAGCACCACCATCATACTTTAAAGATCTGGAAAAAATAGTACTTTGTTTTATATGGAACCAGAAAATACCACAAATAGCCAAGACATTACTCAAAAATAACAAACAAATCAGGAAGAATCATGCTACTAGACTTCAAACCATATTATAAATCTAAAGCAATCAAAACAACATTGTACTGGCACAAAAATAGAGAGGTAGAAATATGGAACAGAATTGTGAATCAAGAGATGAACCCAGACACTTATCATCATTTGATCTTTGATAAGCCCATCAAAAATATAAATTGGGGGAAAGATTCCTTATTAACAAATGGTGCTGGGAGAACTGGCTGGCCACTTGTGGAAGTCTGAAACTGGAACCATACCTTTTACCATTAACAAAAATTGACTCTCACTGGATACAAGATTTAAACTTAAGACATGAAACTATAAAGATTCTTGGAGAGAGTGCAGGAGAAATACTTGAAGAAATTGGCCTGTGAGGATACTTTATGAGAAGGACCCACTGGGCAATTGAAGCAACACCAAAAATACATTACTGGGGTCTGATCAAACTAATAATCTTCTGTACAGTTAAGAACACATTAAGTAAAGCAAGCAGACAGCCCTCAGAATGGGAGAGGATATTTGCAGGTTTTGATTCTGACAAAGGTTTTATAACCAGAATCTGCAGGGAACTTAAATTTATTAATAAGAAAAGAACAGGTAATCCCATTTCATTGTGGGCAAGGGACTTGAACAGAAGCTTCTCTGAAAAAGATAGGCATATGGCCTACAGACACATGAAAAAATGCTCATCATCTTTAACCATCGGAGAAATGCAAATCAAAACCACTTTGAGATACAATCTAACTCCAGTAAGAGTGGCTCACATAACACAATCCAAAAACCATAGATGTTGGCATGGATGTGGAGGAAGGGGAACACTTTTGCACTGCTGGTGGGAATGCAAGCTAATACGTCTCTTTTGGAAAGAAGTATGGAGAATACTCAGAGATCTAACAGTAGACCTGCCATTTGATTCTGAAATCTACTAGGTGTATATCCAAAAGTCCCAAAGTCACTTTATAACAAAGATATTTGCACCAGATTGTTCATTGCAGCTCAATTCAAACTAGCCAAGTCATGGAAGAAGCCCAAGTGCCCATTCCCCCATGAATGGATTAATAAATTGTGGTATATGTATACCATGAAATACTAT
>CAUYON010017310.1:0-11450 GCA_963573935.1 Arctocebus calabarensis
AACAAGTTCTCAGAATTTCTGCCCTGTGGAAGAGATGCTAGGCTGCTAATAGTCCTGACTTAGTCTGTAAGCTTCAGCCCTTTGTCTCAGCTGTCATCCCCTGAGGGCCAGGTGTAGCCGAAATTTAGCAAAGCTTTGGTCCTCTTTGGCCAGCCACTTTTTCGCTCACTTTCTCACCACTCCCGAGCTGGGAGAACAGCACAGACCAGAGGCAACCCACTCCCTGTCCACACCCCTCGAGAAAGTGTTCAAGAATCTGGACTCTGTGGCGGACAGACCTCCAGACCTCAGGGTGAGAGTGCAGGGGAGTGCCGGGAGTTCCAACTTGCAGGTAGAGAATATATACAGTTGTATACAGCTGTATGCCTGGCAGGAGGGTGCCGCGGCACATGGGAAGGTGGTCCAGTTTTTTGGGGGGGGTAGAGTGGGAAGACATCTGAACTCTGCTCACTTGTTTGTATGGAAGTATGGAGTATACTGTGAGCTGTTCTCTTGGGGGAGGGGACTCCCGCCCGCTTGGCGATGTGCTCCGTACCTTTTATTTGTATCCTTGGGGTCGCAGGTCGCTCCAGCAGTGTTGATGTGCGTTCCTCGACCTTGTCTCTTGGCTCAGCTCCAAACCTTTGGCTTTCTCGCTAAACTTCTGTCCTTTAACTCTCCTTCTGGACAGGAGCATCTGCAGAAAGCTGGCTACAGACCGCCATCTTGGCTCCTCCCCCAGTTTACTTATTGATACATGAGATTGATGCTTCCAAAATTGAACCAGTTCAGATGCAAATGAGAATAAAAACTATGGATGTATACTTTGCTCTAAGAAGAAAAAAGTTACAGGCGCACACACACACATAGTCAGGATCCCAGGTTTGCTATGTTTTAAAATAACAGAACAAATGTAGGAAAAGAGCCTCTTTGACATCAGAAGAAATCAGGATTATAAACTACTTTTAATAAATGTGGTTTCATTAATTTCAAGTACAGTTGGCAATGGGGGCAAATCTTTTTAATCTATGTAATTAAGAATGTAGTTTAATATATTATTTGTATACAACTCTGGGACACTTTAAAAATTATAAGGAAAGCATTTTGTTGGCTGCTTATTATAAATTATAATATGAATTTACTTACCACATATTTGTTTTGTAGATTATAACACCTTCTATTTGTATGGGAATTTATAGTTTTCAAACCCTTTCACCTACATATTCTCATATAATCCTTACAATAATGCTGGGAGACATTTTAATTTTCTCTCCTTTTTACAGATGCAAAAACAAGAGACTCTATAACATTAAGAAGCTAGCCTAAGGCCACATGCACACATAAAAGTGACAGAATCAATATCCAAATCCATTTCTTCTTATTCTATAACTCTTTCACTAATGAAACAAAGTATTAGCCCATTTGGTAACCTAATTAACACCAATCCTTAATTAGTATAATGAGGTAATAAGATTTCCTTGTATCATTCATAATTTAGAAATGCATTTCTGGGGCCACACATAAAAGGCATGCAACTATTATGGTTACACGTACCTATCACATTCATGGTTTAGGGTTTGGAAGTTAGTTATTATCTGTTCTTATTTTTATGTAATTTAAATATTATGGTTTAAACTATCTAGCAGGATTATAAGACATCTCAGGACCTGAAAACATTCTAGAAGTGAGAAACCTGATTCACTGTTTTTCATTTCTAGTGACTTCTTTCATTTCTTAGATGTTCACTATTAGATCATCTGTTAAAATAATTCAGGCATCCCACTTGTTGGTCACAACTTTCCAAACTTTGTTTCACATTTCTTGTTCAACTACTCCTGTGATGATTCTTTGAACTTGTCAGGCCCTAAATTCTGGGACACTTGGTCGTATGCTGGTTAGTTCTCTAAGCCTCCTGTGCCTCTGGATTTTGTTGCACCACTTAGAAAAATGTTGATCCTGATGCATCCAAACCAGGGACTTTTTCCATGTCTTCTTCCATTTATCTGAACATTGCTGGAGTAACTAATTGCTGGGGCAATTTGTAGCAATGTAATTTCACACTTCTCATCCTTAAATTGATTAACTGTACTGCCTGGGATTCTTTCCAGATTTCTACTTATTCTCTCTCCTCTGGACTCATTTGAAACCTCTACTCATCAGCAAACCTCCAACATCCTGATTTCCCCTACCTTTGTCTCAGAAGATGACCTCCCTTTTTTTCCTTGTAGAGAAAATAGAACCTATTAAAAGAAGGAAGTCCTATGAACTAGTTGCCCCTGTTAATTCAGCTGACACCTACCCAACCCTAGGCACATGAGGCCATTGACTGAAGTTAACTCTAGATTCATGGATCCGCCTGGTCAAGACCAGCAAAAGAATCAGCCCACTGAACCCAGTCCAAACACTAATTCACAGAATTGTAAGTTAAATAAATGCTTATTGTTTTCAACCAATAAAAAATAAATAAAAGAAGGAAGCCCTTTCCATCTCCCTGTATCAAATGTATAAAGAGATATATCTGCACTCATTATTTTATTCTTTCCTTCAACAAATGTTTATAGAAAACCTACTGCAGATGATGTCTGACAATTAAGTTCACAAACTTACCACTGTGCACTTATGTTGGCAACACTGTACAAACAACTCAGTAAGGTATCATAACCTTGGTATATCAGTGTCTCACAGCTGTGAATTAAAGCAATGAACAAAATTGAATTTCTTGTTAAACTTAGCAAGACTGGAAGTGGTGAACTTAGTAACATGTTAGTCCAAGTTTAAGGTAATAATGCCACAAAGAAAACAGCAATGTACAAATAGATTAAACATTTTTCTGTAGAGAGAGAAAGCATCACTGATGAAGAGAGGTCAGAGCAGCCAGTAATGAGCAGAACTGACAAAAACATTACAAAAATATATTGAAGTGTGCATCCAAACTGCCATCTGACTGTGAGAGGCAGAGCAGACCAAGTGATAATCAATAGAGAAAGAGGAAAGTCTTCACTGAAAATGTTGGCATGAGAAAAGTGTGTGCAAAATGGTCCCAAAGGAGCTCTCACTGATTTGTAAAAGCAAAGGAGAGAGCTGAAGTTTGCCAAGACATTTTGGAGAGGCAAGATGATGTTTTGGTCCATATTATCACTGGTGATGAAACATGATGTACCAATATAGTTGCAAAACAAAGCATCAAAGTGCATAGTGGAAGTTAGCCAATTCCTCACAACCAAAAAATTTCCATCAATCCAAATCAAGAGTTAAAACAATGTTGCTAACCTTTTTTGATATCAGAGGGATTGTTCATTATGAATTGTACCAACTAGCTAACCAAGTTTACTATTTGGATGTGTTGAAAAGGTTGTGTGAAAAAGTTAGACAAAAACAACTTGAGCTTTTCACCAATGACTCATAGCTCTTGCATCAGAACAATGCACCAGCTCACACAGCACCATCTTTGAGGGAGTTTTTAGCCAGTAAATAAATAAATGTATTGAAATACCCTCCCTATCCACCTGATCTGGCCCCAAGTGACTTTTTCCTTTACCTGAAGATAATGGAAATATTGAAAGGAAGACATTGATGACATTCAGGACATCATAATATGATGACAGCTTTGATGGCCACTCCAGAAAAGAGTTCTAAAATTGCTTTGAAAGGTGGATGAGGCATTGGCATTGGTTCATAGCTTCCCAAGGTGAGTACTTTGAAGGGGACCATAGTGATATTCAGCAATAAGGTATGTAGCACTTTTTCTAGGATGAGTTGACGAACTCAGACCTCATATACTCCACATACTGTCCTAAAAACTAGGGTTATAGCTGTGAATAGGCAAAGTCCTCTATCCCATAGAGTTACCTACTTACTGAACAAATAAGATACTTTTAGAGTAAGAAAATGCTTTGGGAAAGGTGAGATAGGACAATGGAGCAGGCAGTGATTGGGGGTGGTAGTAGAGAGTGCAGTGCTCAGGGAAAGCACTCTGAGGAGTTGGCATTAGAGTTAGGGCTCAAATGACTAGAGTCAGCCATGGGAGGATCAAGAGGGAAACAAGAACCACAGTCCTGAAGAAGGACATGTTTGGCTCAGAGAACCAAAAATATATTAAAAGGTCCATGTGGTTAGAGCACAATGAGCAAGGAGAAAATGGTATGAGCCTGTCCTCATGCCTGAGGATGATGACAGGAGGCAGGTGGATCAGAATGCAGTCTTTCCTTCTGGGTTTGGAGCCCTTACTCTTGGTTGATCTCTTCTCTCTCCTCTATGCCACATATTCCTCTCAATCTGATCTTTTCAATTAGCATTTAAACCTGCTAATGACATGAATATCTTTAAATGAATCCCCATGTTCTCCTCCAGATTCAGAGCCTATTCAAGTTTCAGAAAAGAGTTGTTTATACTTATTATTCTCTTTGTTCCCCTCCTTCTCACTCTAGTTTTGTTTCATCCCAATTCTTGACTGAAACAGTCAAGTGTTTAATCTTGGCTTTCTCTAAAGTCAAGAGTGTAATCTGAAATAAAAATTAAGATACAATAAAGTCAAGAGTGATCTCCATTTCACTTGATTTCCCACCAACATTTGGCTCTGTTGACCTTGACTTTCTCCTGAAACTAGTCCATCCCTTGCCCTAACGACCCCCACACACTCCTGGCTTTCCTTTGCCCCTCCCCCAGGTGGCTCAGTCTCAGTAATTCTTACAGATATCCTCCCGTTATCAGTGGTTCTCATTTTGTAAGAATTTCAAATTAATTTGAGGGTACAAATGTTTAGGTTACATTGTTTACAATTCTAAGGTAAAGTTCAAGTTATAGTTAAGTCCTTCACCCAGGGGGCATGCTGAACACCCTCACACTGTGCACGTTAGGTGAGATCCCGCCAATTACCCTCCCTCTCCCATCCCCCCTTCCTTCTCCATTTCCCCTTGCTAGATTGTATTTATTTTTTTCTTTCTTTTGTGTGGGTGTGTAGTTGTTCATATATTGGTTTCATATCAATACTGAGTTCATTAGGTACAAGTGGTTCTTTTGAGTGTGTGTCAGAGACATCTGAAGATCTATTGCTGAGCCCCATCCCCAGCATTTCTGAGCAGTATATTGAGTTTCTTTGCATATCCAGTAGACACCCAAGTGATTCTCATGCCACTGGCCTGGGGACTATACTTTGAGAATCTCCATATTAAATACTATAGTTCCTCCAGGTTTAGTCATATCTACCTTCTCTTTTCATTTTCCACTCTTTCCTTTGATGATTTCACACACACCAGTAGCTTCAGTTACTGCTTTCTTTCAATGACCTGCACGTTGTATCTATCCAAGATCTCTTTCTTAGATCCAAACCAACTGGAATAAAAAATTACTTGTTTGCATTGAAGTTACTCCAAACTCAATGTATTACACCACATAAACATGTAATAAACCAGTTACTTTTCCAGAGTCCCTACCCAAGGTAATCATGTCTCATCTATCCTGTTACTAACAGAATCTAGGAGTCATCTTTAATGCCTTTTTCTCCTTTACTCCCCCCTTTCCCATTTCTAAAACTTCACTAATTCCTGTGCTAAATCTCTCTCCATGAATTGTTCACATCTGTCCATGTACTTCATTGCCCAAATTGCCATCATCTTTCCTATATCACTAGCTACAGCAACCTCCTTCCCTTCTTCTGATACAGTCCTCATAATTTATCCAAACTGATGACTTCAAAAGAAGATGACACCCCTCTGCATAAGTTTCAGTGGTTTCCCATTATTTATAGGATAACAAATTCTTGTGGCCTGCGTGGTCTGCTATCGGCCTCCGTGTCTCCATCTCATTTCACAATCTTGCTCCTTGTTCTGCCCTCCAGACATTTCTCTAAATTTTCTTAAATCACTGTGCTCTTTTGGTTCAAGAGCTTTCACACATACTTGTCCTGTTAACAAGAGTTCTCTTGCATTTCTCTTCCCTTAGAGTCTTTAGGCATCCCTTGTGTTCCTCAACACTTCCCATGTTCTTTTGTGTGTGCTTTGTACTTTCTGAGCAACACAGTAGGAGGTGTAGTAAAGTACCTTTACTTCAAAGACCTTTTCGCAGTTTTCAAATACACATTTATTTATGTGGATGTCTCATTAAAATGTCTCCCTTTGGCTAGGCTCTAGAAGGTAAGGGACAGACTGTGCATTTTCTCACTAGGCCATCTCCAAGGCTTACCCAAAGTCCCCAGAGAGAAGACCCTCAATAAATATATGCTGAATAAATAAACGAGACTGTTTACTTTTTAAACAAGGAGGTTTTCCCTTGTTTTCCTAGAGAGTTTTGTAGTGAGCCTTTGGGGCCCTTCTTCACCATTAGAATTTCATTAGCTGGTCTCTGCACCTCAGTTATTGTTATGCAAAAACTACTAAGTATATATCCCTGAAGGCTGTATTTTGCTTAGACTCTCCTAGGAAATGTGAGTGTGTGTACACACGGGAGGATATTTAATATTAACTGACCTCCTACTGTGTTGCTCAGAAAGCAACTTGCGATTTGCCACCAGTCTAATTTTCTTACTAATATTGTATCATGACTTCTGAATCCTCGGTGGGTTTAAAGCAGCTGTTAGGGAATATAAGAAGTAAAATTTGATTGTGCATGGAAAATTGGCTTGCATATGAGACAAATAACTGTGGTTTCTTTTCTCCATTTACTGCACTACAATTATCTGAAATCTCAGCCTTATTTGATTGCAAGAAACTAGAGCAGCTTTAATTAATGCTTTTGCCATTGTTATTGATTATTGTAAATGTCTCTATGTGTCTCCCAATGTTGCTTCTGAGGGTTCTGGATATTTCAAAGTACCTCCACCATAGCTGCTGCAAGAGTGCTCATTAAAGCTTGTGTAATAAAGGGCCCTCTGCTTTTCTTTCCTCAGGTTTAACATCAACAGGACCCACGCTGGTTTCAGATAGCATCCTGCTTCTTGTCTGGGAATCCTGTGATTTTTTTTTTACGCTTTTCCTTTGTGTTTCTAGTGATCAATTCAAATGTCTCTTGCAAACACATTGTTTAGGTGATCCATAATATAAGCTCCCTATGGGTACTATGCTTTGAGTACCATTTTAAAATTTGCTAAAACATATCATCAGTTACAAATAAAACCTCAGCTTTATGTTCTGAAAAAGTCAAATCAGACGTTGGTTTGAGAGATCTTCCCCACCCCCCCAGTTCATTCTGACTTGTTTAGAAAGAATACATCAGAACTGTGAAATGCATTATCTACATTTCCAAGCTTTCTGCAGCAACCATTTTTCAGTGTAATTAGGAGACCAGTAGGTTGTGAACACCTAAAGCAACTCCATTAACACCTAACTACTTCTCTTTTAAATCTATACGGCACTGACAGAAGATACAGTCTCAACATATTTGAAGGGGCCTCATGATTTGATAACGCTTTCCTGTGTCAGTTGTAAGGTATACAGAATAACAGTGAAAACGACAAAGAAGAAACATTTGCAATGTTTCTCCTCTCCCCAAACTAGCGGAGCAACCTCATACATGTGGTGACAGAAGAGGGGCCCCGCAGGATAGAGGGCTCCTTTGCCATCATTTCTGTCTAGACTGTAGTCATGAAAGGTCTTTGTCTGCTTTGGGGTGAGTGGGAATGTGTGTCAACATCAACTTTGTGTCTCTCAGCTACATCCTCAGTTTTTGTCTGGCTAGGTGCTCAGAAATCTATGGGGAAGGAAAAGAAGTGACTCTATTTATTCTCCGTGTTCCCAAGGGTCAGGTAAGGTGCTCCCACCGTGTGGTATATGGCAAGGCAGACGGCATTTAATGAATGAATAGACAACCTTTTAGAGGAGTCAGTGCTTCGGCTGACAGTCAATTGTTATAAGAACCAGGACAGATTAGAGTAGGCGCTAGAAGGAAACACCCGTGCTTTCACACACACACACAAATACACACCCTTCCCTTTTCTCTGAATTATTAGAATTTATATATACTACTTAATTTTTATTTATTTTTAAATTTCTTTTCTTTTCTTTCTTTTTTTTTTTTTTGAGACAGAGTCTCACGCTGTCACCTAGGTAGAGTACCGTGTCGTCACAGCTCACAGCAACCGCAAACTCTTGGGCTTAAGTGATTCTTCTGCCTCGGCCTCCCAAGTAGCTGGGACTACAGGTGTCTGTCACAACGCCCGTCTATTTTTTTGGTTGTAGTTGTCATTGTTGTTTGGCAGGCCTAGGCTGGATTCGAACTCGCCAGCTCCGGTGTATGTGGTGGGAGCCTCAGCCACTTGAGCTACAGGTGCCAAGCCAATTTCTCTTTTTGAGCCAAAGTCTCACTTTCTTCCCCCTGAGAAGAGTGCATAGCTCACAGCAACCTCAACCCTCCTGGGCCCAAGAGATTTCTCTTGCCTCAGCCTCCTGATTAGCTAGGACTACAAGCACCCACCACAACACCCAGCTATTTTTTAGAGACAAATTCTCTCTTTTTATTCTGGCTGGTCTCAAACTCTTGAGCTCAAAGGATCCACCTGCCTCAGCCTCCCAGAGTGCTGAGATTACAGGCATGAGCCACCATGTCTGGCCTATACTAATTAATATTTAAATTTAGAAATTACAAAGCAATAGCAGTTATGAGCTTTAACCGTGAAGTATTATAATATGTTTGAATTTTTAAAAAACATAATTAATTTTACATTATGTAAATGGGTTTTATCCTCTTTAAGTAAGGATGCCATATATTTATTTCAAGGATCCTATCAGCTAGTATTTTTTTTTGTAAACTCTTTATTTTGAAATGTCCTTCAAAAGCTGTGATATATTCTTTTGAATATTGTCCAGAAGGGCAAATCTTTATTTTTTCAGGGTGAATGAATCCATTTGTAAAAATAGGCAAAAGTCATTCAGAGCTAAGTTCAATGATTAGAAGTAATTGACCAAGTTGGATGATCTAATCCAGGCCACAAAGTGACGTACAGTTCTGCCGCACTGTGGCTGATTTTCTCGGGCTCTACCGGTTCTCTGCAGAACCCCTTGCCCAGGCACCAGCTCACCTAAGGAAGCAATAGACAGCTTACCAGTGTTCATAGCTCTTACCTCATAACATTCCCTTACCATAAGCTTAGTTGAGCTCAATACTGTTTCTCAACTCCATCCCATCTTTATCCTCCTCCAAACTCATAGATCTTGAATCCAGCATTTGATTCTACTGCTGGTTCTTCACATGAGCTGTTAGCAATGACTTCCCTCATGTTTTTTTTTTTTTTAATTTAAAAAAACTAATAGACTTTATTTCTTAGAACAATTATAGGTACACTGAAATATTATACAGAAAATATTGAGAGTTCCCATATGCCCACACCCTCCTCATATTGTATTAGTGTGGTACATTTGTTAAAATTGATGAATCAGTATTGAAACATTATTATTAACTGCAGTCCTCAGTTACTGCAGGACTCACTCTTTTTATTGCATACTCCCTGGTGTTTGACTACTACTTTTCCAAACTAACTCTGAATTAAAAATTTTTTCATATCTCTAGATGTACTGTGTTTGCTGACAAAAGACGTTCTACCCTACCTTGCACCCTCTGGAACTCAAACCCTAACCTAATGAGCTATGCAGGGCAAATTTTGAGAATTCCACTGTTATGAGAACAGTTCTAAAAGATATGTTTCAGAACTATTTTAAGCAGTGGTGCTATTATTAGAACAAATATATAATAAACAATATAATGATCATAAAAACCTTCTAAGATGACTACTTTTATGAATAATACTCCCTTGAACTAGTATATTCTGATAAGAGTACTTTATTTTTTTCCAACTTCTTTCAATGGAAAAATTTAAATCTTTTTGCCTAGGTTTAATGATTATCAAATAGCTGAATTCTTGTTTCATCAATCCCCTTCCAATCTTTTTCTGGAGTATTTTAAAGCAAATTACAATACCATTATTATTTTTCCTAGAAATACTTCAATATTTATCTCTAACAGATGAGAAAATTTTAAAAATATAATCACTATTCTTACAGTCAAAATTTTAAAACCCCTTAATATTGTCTTCATTCTAATCCATGTTTAATTCTCCCACCTATCTTTAAAAAATGTCCCTTTAGATGTGATTATTTGAATTGATATCCTAACATGGTTCATACATAACATTTAATTTGTATCTAAAGACTCTTTCTGTCTTAACCCATAGGTATTTTTGCTTTAAATAATGAAATGCATTCAATTTCATATGTTACTGTTGTAAATTTAACTCTCATAGCTAAATTATGAGCAGAAATTTTGTTCTGCTTACACATTAGTAAGAATTTTATGTTTGCCATGAACATCAAATCCCAACACTAAATTTCCTTCACCAAAGACTAAAGAAAGGAATCTAATTCTCCAGCCTTCCAAATATGGGGCTATGAGGCTTTACATACCAGATTTTGACAGCCTCAAATTTCTCTTTTTCCTCTCAATTTCTTTTTTCTTTTTTTCTTTTTCTTTTTTTTTTTTTTTTGAGACAGAGTCTCGTTCTGTCACCAGGCTAGAATTTAGTGGCATCAATGTTAGGTGAACAGTAAGGACCTCTGGACCCTCCTGAGGATAAAGAAAAGTAACTTTTTGTTACCACAAAGGACCTGTTCGTCATCTGTGGCAAATGTATCTTGCTCTTGCTCTATAAACCTGTCTTATCCTTCCTCAATAAACTTCATGAGGTGCTTGCCCTACTTTGGGGTATCTGGTCATTCTTTGGCCAAGAACATCATAACAGCTCACAGCAACCTCAAACTCCGGGCTCAAGCAATCCTCCTGCCTCGGCCTCCCAACTAGCTGGGACTACAGGCATGAGTCATCAAGCGTGGCTAATATTTATACTTTTCTGTAGAGGTGGGGGCTTGCTCTTGTTCAGGCTGATTTCGAGCTCCTGGGCTCAGGGATTCTCCTGCCTCAGTCTCCCAGACTTCCAGGCTTACAGGTGTGAACCACTGTGACCAAACTTCCCCTTCTTGATCTTTGATTTTTAATTTCAAAAAATATATATATATATAATTTCTCTTACAAACATAGTGTTTATAAAAAATGTTTCTATCATGCTGACTCGTATTTTCTGTCACTCTGACTCATATTTTCCAACAAAAGCTCTCAAAGGGAGAGGTTATTGCAATGATAGATGGTTCATCATTACATTGTTTTCCTGTTCCTTTATTGCCATATAAATCTATTAACTCTTAATACATAATATTTTGTCAAAAAGTGAACATTTTTAGATTCTGGGAAGCTGAACCCTGCATTCAGTACAACTGTCCATTCTAAAAAATGTAATTTGAGAAAACAACAGAATTTGAAGGGCTGCCATCCTTTCCACAAAGTTCTAACAGAGTAGAGTCTATCACTTAAGCTTATTTGAAAACTACAATATTTCCAGAAACAGAATCACTGTGTTTCAAATAAGATTTCTATTTTTCAGGGAGGGTGGAGCAAGATGGTGGCCGAGTAACAGCTTCCTTGTGGCTGGGCAC
>CAUYON010017312.1:0-11986 GCA_963573935.1 Arctocebus calabarensis
AATGGAGACCAGAGGCCTGTAATGATTTCTCAAACCCTGCAGGGTGGAGAGCTTAAATCCTCCTCAGCCTGTTTAGAAGGCACTTTAAATCGCAAACTTGGGCTAAGCAGAAGCTTTCCCAGGAAAGTGCTTGTGGCTGGGATCTCTCCTTAAGTGGCTATTCACTTACTCAGTGTGCCAAAACTGGGCTAACCCAATGCCCCAAGGGCTAAGGCTGCAAGGTGTTTCAGTCCCCGCCTGAAGGCTGCTCAGTCACTAGATTACTCGCTCCCACCCGATGGTTGTTCTGCGACCCTGAGGGCGGAGCTTGCTGGGGCAGTTCTCCTACTATGGCTCTACACAGCCCACAACCAAACACTGGTAGCTCTTTCTGGCTCAGTGGCTCAGTCTGGAGCCCCAGACAACACTCAAATACCTCCGCACTCCTGCCCCAGTTCTCTCAAGGCAGTTCAACTGAGTGCCAAGTCCAAAAGAAACCCGAACAGCTCACAGGTAAGGCCTTTCCAGTTTGCAATCTCACTGCTGCTGTAGTCACAGCTGCCGTAGTCACAGCTGCCGCCGGCAGGATTAGACCGAGCGAACACACGCAACCACTTGCCAGATCTCCACTGCTTTTGCCTTTCTCAGGGGGTCCAGAAGTCTCACGCTGTCTCCCTGTGTCCCCCAAGGGATGTTTCTGGGCAGATCTCACCAGCCAGAGATGCCTGAAGTCTTCTCTCCCCAGTCTCACCGAGCCCAGTTGCAAGGAAGATGTTACTCGGCCACCATCTTGGCTCCTCCCTCCAGGATGGATTTTTTTTTAACCAATGAAAGTCCACCAACAAAAGTGAAGCAGCCCTGATGTATTGGAAAGACAATGGTGGCAACTTTCTTCTACCATTCTTCTTCTGGAGGAACAAAGGACTGTTACTCTCAGTGGTATACACTATCTCTGCTAAGAGTTTTCTGGAAGCTTCAAGAACTAGAGGACCATTTTCAAAAATGGTTTACAGGAAGGCAAACATGCATAACATGTTGTGGCAACTATTTTGAGAAATTATAGTAATCAAAAGGATTTTACATTTCTTAATTTTTGTGTATCTCAAAGCTTTTATAGTGTCTCTTGTAGATGCTCTTTAGAGCCAGTTGATCCAATTCCCTTCCATTCCCAGTTTGTTAATTTTCTCCTTCATAAAAAAATGGTGAATTTTATAAAATTCCTTTTCTGACTCTATTGAGATAAGCATATGGTTTTTAATCCTTTATTCTACTAATTATATGTATTGCATTAATTGATTTTTGAATGTTAAAACTTTTACATTCCTGGGGTAAATCCTAGTTAGTATACAATTATTTTTATGTCACCAGATTCGGTTCACTAGAATTTTGTTAGGGATTTTTGCATATATAGTGATAAGAGATACATATCTATAGTTTTAGTGTCAGGATATTATCAGCCTCATAGAATGAACTGGAATGTGTTCCTTCCTATTCTATTTTGGGAGAAGAGTTGTAAAGAATTTGTATTTTTTTTAAATATTAAATATTGTTATAATTTGCCAGTGAAAAAACCTGGGTTTTTTTTGGGGGGTGAAAATTTTAAATTAGTACTTCAATATCAGTTGCAATAGGTTTATTTGGATTTTCTAATTCTCCTTGAGTCAGGTTTGGTGCTTATCTCTCTAGGAATTTCTCCTTTTCACCCAAGTTATCTAATTTATTGGACTAAAGTTATTTACAATACATCCTTATAATTCTTTTTATTTCTATAATGTTGCTAGTGACGGCCCTTCTTTCATTCCAGACTTTAGTACTTTGAATATTCTTTTTTGGGGGGGGTCAGTCTAGATGAAGATTTGTCAATTTTGTTGATCTTTTTAAGAAAAAAAGTATGATTTTGTTGATTTTCTCTATTGTTTTTCCATTTTCTATTTCATTAATTTCCACTCTAACTTTTATTATTTCTTTTTTCTGCTTAAGTTTAGTTTGATCCTCTTTTCGATTATTTTAAAATCAAAGATTAGGTTATTACATTGAGATTTAAAAAATATATGGGCATTTGCAGGCATAACTTTTCTCTTAGCTACTGACATTTCTGTATCCCATATATATATATGCTGGAGGTGGCGGGTTCAAACCCAGCCCCGACCCCCCCAAAACCCATAAAAGTTTGTTGTTCAATATCCATATATTTGTGAATTTTCCAATTTTTTTCTGTTATTAATTTCTAATTTTATTCCGTTGTGACTAGAGCACATATATACTTTGTATGATTTCCTTTTAAATCTATTGAGCTTCTTCTGTGACCTAGAATATGGCTACCCAGGAGAATATTCCATGTATACTTAAGAATAATGTGTATACTGCTGTTGTCGGGTGGAGTATTAGAAAGCTGTCTGTTAAGTCTTGCTGATTCATTGTATTTTGAAAGCTTATTTCCTAAGTGATCTTCTGGCTAGTTATTCTATTATTGAAATTAGGGTATTGAAGTTTCTATATATTATTGAATTTTCTATTTCTCCCTTAGATCTGTAGATTCTGTCAGTTTTGGCTTCATATATTTTGGAACTCTGTGTTAGGTGCATCCATGTTTTTTATTGTTATATCTTGTTGATACATTAATCTTTTTATCACTATGAAATGTCCATCTTAATCTCTAGTAACATTTTCTTTTCTATATATTTTCTGATACTAATATAGTCCCTTCAACTTTCTTATGGCTGCTGTTTGCGTAATATGTGTTTTTTCACTTTATTACTTTCAAGCTGTTTGTATCCTTGAATCTATAGCACATCATCTGTATGCAGAATATAATTTGATATAGGCTAATAATCTCTGCCTTTTGATTAAACTGCTTAATTAGATTGCTTAAAATTGCTATTTTTCCTTTTTAAAAAAAATATATCTCATGTCTCTTTATTTCCATTTCCATTTACAGCTTTTCTTGGTTTATTTTTGCATTTGGTGTATATTTTTTAGTTTAACATGTTAATTTCTTCAATAATTTTTCAACTATTTTAAAAATTATTTTCTTAGTAGACATTCTAGGGCTTGTAATGTCTTTCTTGATTTGTCAGACTCTTCTTCAAATTAGTTTCAGTAAGATATAGACATGTTAACCCTATATAGTTTTATTCTCTCTTCATTTCTTTTTTTTTTTTGAGACAGAGCCTCAAGCTGTCACCCTGGATAGAGGGCCGTGGCCTCACAGCTCACAGCAACCTCCAATTCCTGGGCTCAAGCAATTCTCCTGCTTCTGCCTCCCAAGTAGCTGGGACTACAGGCACCCGCCACAACGCCCGGCCATCCTTTGGTTGCAGCTGTCATTGTTGTTTGGCGGCCCGGGCTGGAATCGAACCCGCCAGCTCAGGTGTACATGGCTGGTGCCTTAGCCCGCTAAGCCACAGGCACTGAGCCTTCATTTCTTTTTTGTTATACATATTCCACCTATTTATATTATAAACTCAACAATTCATTGTTATAATTATTGGTTTATATAGTTTTATGTCTTTTAAAGAAGTTGAGGGAAGGAAGGCGAACAAATGTATATTATTAGGGTTTGTTATATTAATTCTCTTATTTACCTTTTCACGTTCTCTTCATTTGCTTTTGCAGATTTGAATTACCATCTGGTTTCATTTCCTTACTTCAATATAGCTTTGATTCTAACTGCTTTCTTTGCATATATTGTTAAATATATTACATCCTGTGTATTAGCAGGACAACCAAAATGATTATGTACATATTGTTTTATATAATTGCTTTAAAATAAATTAGGAGAAGAACTTCTAACACTCTTAATACAGTGGATTTGGCAGCAAAAATTATCTCCATTTATTTTGTTAGTGCATGTCTCTACTTCATCTTCTTTTTCAAAGATATTTTGCTGGACATAGGATTCTTTGTTAACAGTTTCTTTCTTTTTCCTTCTAGCACCTCAAATATGCCATATAACTGACTCGTATTGTTGAAAAAGATGTTATTCTTATCCTGGTTGCTTTGCATTTGACAAGTCACTTCTCTCTTAATGTCTTAAAGTTTTTATTTGAGTCTTTGGCTTTTTTGCTCCAGGATTACTCAAATATTGTCTGAGTGTGGATCTCTTTGCATTTATTTTATTTTGGTTTTTGTGAGTTTTTAAAAGATGTACATTAATGTTTTTTCATCAATTTGGGAAGTTTTCAGCCATTATCTTTTAAAGTATTTGTCTTTCTCTTTCTCCTTTGGCACTCTAATTATGCATATGTTTGGGTGCTTAATGATGTCCCATGCTTCTCTAAGATTCTGTTTAATTTTCTCCATTCTTCTTTCCATTTTAATTGCATAACCCTGACTAGTATATCGCATTAGAATATTGCACATTTTTTCTCCTGCTCACTCATTTCTACTATTGAGCCCTCTTAGGAGTTTTTCATTTTGGTTATATTACTTTTCAATGCCAAAGCTTCCACTTTTTTTATTTTATAATTTATATTTATTTGTTGATATTCTCTATTTTATGAGATTTTGTCATCACCTTTCCTTTACTTCTTTAAGTATGATTTCCTCTAGTTCACTGAATGTAATATCTCCTTTGAAGTCTTTGTCTGCCAAGTTCAACACCTGGACCCAAAGATGAGAAATTTCAAAGGCATTTTCTATTGCCTATTTTGTTTTTCCTGCGTATGGGTCACACGTATGCATTTTTTCTTTTTCAGTTTTATGCTGGGGCCAAGTTTGAACACGCCACCTCTGGTATATGGGGCTGGCACCCTACTCCTTTGAACCACAGGCACCACCCCTTGTTTGCATTTTTTAATAATGTTTTGTTGAAAACTGGATATTTAGGTAATACAGAAATATTGCATAACTCTGGATACTGATTCACTCCCACCTCTCCCTCAACACAGAGGTTTGGTCATGTTCTTTGTTAGTTTGTCACTTTAGTGACCTGGATGAGCTATTTCAGCCCATTTCTCTCCTGTATGTGTGGCTGCTGATGTTGCTCCTCAGAAGGTACTATCTTGGGCATGCACAAAGTCACCCTGAAGTGACAATGGTTTTAATGTGGCTCTCCGCAACACTTTCTTTTCTCGATTCCCCTGTTAAGTTGCCTGTGTCTGTTGGTATTATATACAGCTGTTAGCCTCTATTAATTGCCAGCTGATTGCTCTATTGTTTTCAGCAATGCTGTAATATGTACATTTCTTAATATTCTCATTTAGTTAAATTCAGGTACCTTTGCAAGAGTTGTCTTTGAAGACAATCTTTGGGGCTTGTTTCAACTCGAGAAGGGGTCTCTTTAGCTATTTCTTTCCTTGGTTCTCTCTTTTAAATTAATAACTTCTCTACATTTAAGCATGTTGCTCTCATTGTTTTTAACAGCATCCTTGTGTGTGAAATCCCACACTCTGTTCCAAATAAATTCAGTTCCCTTGAGAAGAGCTTAAAGCTCTCTGTTCTTATTACCTGGCTTTCCTGTTGAACTAAATCTGTGTATCATTGTTCTAAGTCTAGAGTGGGGATAGTGTTATACCTGCTTTGTGAATGGGGTACTGGTGGAAGCATTAGCCTCTGATCTTCTTGGTTTTTCCACTCCTGACATGAAACTTTCACCCTAGAGCAGCAGTTCTCAACCTGTGGGTCATGATCCCTTTGTAACAATGAAAATACATCACGGCATTAGGGAGGTTGAGAATCACTGCCCTAGAGCAAATGTCAGTGGGGAAAATTTGGTCTAGTGTTCTCATCCTGCTTCATGATAGAGTTTCTACCCTATAAATGGGCACTATGTTGAAAAAGGGAGCCCCATTTTTCTCAGCTTCTCTTGCCTGGAATAGAGTTCTGCAGTAGGAACCCTGGGATGGGATGGAGATGAACAATCCTGATGGCCTTCTTCTTCTGGTACAATATAGTAGCCCTGGATTAGAGCTGAGGAAAAGGCAGCCCTATGGTTTTGGCTTTACCCGGTCATGGTAGACTTTCATTATTCTGTGCTGGCAACAGAGAAGGGAGAAGTCTGTCAAATGTCACAAACTTTCACTTTTTACCAAGATATTTTATTTTTTGGAATAAATATTTTTTCCTTTGGTCATGTTCCCTTAGGACAATTCCCAGAGACTTAAAATATATTTTAATAGTTTTCATCAGTTATGGTTCTTTTGTTGCAAAGTTTGCAGAGATCCTTGTGTTACAATTGTAGAAGTCTTAATAACCTTCTGTCAAGGAAGATGTTGATACCTGTTTTTCAGATAATCATAAAGGTTATAGAAGAGAAGAAAAATTCAAATAAATGCAATCATAGAAGAAGCTAATTATATGGAGAATTTGTGCAGGATGGCAGACACAAAATTTGTATTGAATTTCTAAAAATATGTAGTCTCATTTCATTAACACTTCTCTGTTATTCAAGAAGCCTCAGGGTATCATAAGAGCAGATTGTTGTAATAACATCGACCAACATTTGTGTGGCACTTAACAGTGTTAGACTTTTCATTTACATAATCTTATAGTTGCCATATGATAGTAAACTTGCTTATGATGGAATTCTAAGGGCTTCCTCATCTCTGCCTCATCTTTTTCTGTGCCATTTTGCATATGGTATTGAGAAAAGTGAATTTGAACCCTGTTAGAGAAGAAATGACTATGCCCATATTCAGTCACTTATTTTTCCTTTATAAAGCATATGGTTTGTTAATATTTATCAAGGCAAATAATGTGCACATTATGTATATGAATGCACATATAGTTTATTCATACTGTACTTTGTTTCAAAAGATATAAACCACCTTTCAAAAATTTGTACATCAAAAGAAAATAAAAAAGAAATAAAAAAAAAAGACAAAGGGAAATGTCAGTGTAGAAAAATAAGGTAATGTATCTGAATCTGTCCTAGTTTTAGCACTGAAAGTCTTATATTTGGGAAAACTCCTCAGTCCTGAGATAACTTAGATGATTAGTCATCTTAATAATATCTGCAGACCATTTTTAGACTATTTCAATATGCTAACCCCTGTTTTAAACACCTGACATCTAATATGTCACGTTAGCTTAAAACAACCTTTTGAAGTAAGTTACTACTATTAAAAAAGCTCTACACAAAAAGTTAAGGAACCTTCCCATAGTCATACACATAGTACATTGGCAGGACTGGGATGAAAAGACACCCAGCTCCAGACCTGAGGCTCTTTACCATAGCCATAAAAATGCATGGTTCCTACATAAATGCTATAAACTTCATTCTAAAAATCCTTGTAGCCAAAGCGAAGAGAAATACGTGGTTAATTACTAAATCCATATTGTCCCTAAAATAAACCATCTACTCAGGAGAATGATTATCTCTAGCTCTAAGACCATTCAGATATTCATGGACTGCTTACTCTGGATAGGAACTATTCTAGGTGCTGGGTTTACAGCAGTGGAGAAAACAGATGGAACATCTGCTGGTGGACCTGACATGCCATGAAGATAGGTATTAAAAGGAGATAGGAGTTAATAGAAAGAAGGAAGCAGGATAAGAAAGATGGGAGCTGCTGGGGAGTGAAGAGCCTACAATTCTAAATATTGTAGTGAAGGTAGATCTTGATGAGAAGATAACATTTGGGGAATGCCTTCAAGGGCGAAAGAGAGCTTTGTGAATATTTGGAGCAAGAGTGTTTTAGGAGGGGCTTGTTGGGGCCAAGTGAGTCACATTGAAAAGAATAAGCCCCCCTCCCCAAAAAAAAACAGGGAATATCAGAAAACAACTCGAGGTAATGCAGGGCTTTCAGATGCAGGACTCCTGATGATGTCAGGCATTGCACAGACTTTAGTATTTATTCTGAGTGGAATGAGAGTTTTGGCAGAGAAGTGATATGATCTGGCTTGTATTTTAAAATGATCCCTCTAGTTGTGCAGAAAATTGATGGAGAGAAAGGAAAAGGAATCAGGGAACTTGGGTAAAAAGCAACATCAATCCTGTCAGTGAGTGATGGCAGAACTTAAGCCTAGGAAATAGTAGTGATGGTAAGGAGATCATATTTTGTTAATATAGTTTTGAAAGGAAAGTCAATAGGATTTTTTGGTGGATTGGTTCCAGGGTATGAGAGAAAGAGAGGTGACAGGGAAGACTCTAAGATAAATTGAGAGAAGAAGTTGGCAAAGGGGATCAGATTTGTGGACAAAGAGCAGAAATTCAGCTCTGAACAATTTGAATTTAGGGTACTTGTTAGATCACAACTGAAGGTGCTTAATAATCCAATAGAAATGTGATTTTCAATTTATGATAAGTTTTTTTCCAAGGTAGAAGAATAGAAACCTTGTCAGTATACCTCACATATTTGGAAGTAGCAAAATGAAATGTAGAGATTCACACTATGAACTTCTATCCAAGAAGAAACACAGAAGTTGACCAGAAAAATGATAGAGAACTTCAGACTCGGGAAAATAAGGAAGGCAGAAGCTCATGTGATGTGATCCAGCTAAAAACCATGACTGAATGCCTAGTACAGGAGAGGGAGGGAGAATGTCTCCGTGATACACATTGCCACAGTGAATTGTGCAGTCCAGGGCACCAGGGAACATTTTGACCTGCCACAGCTCTCTATCTAACCTGGAGAACAGCTGGGAGACTATAAGAAGGAACAAGCCCTGGAAGTGTCCCATGGATGATCCCAGACCAGGGAGCCAGTAGAAGGAAGCAATTCTGATGCTCATACGGGAACCTGCCAGCTAGTATGGGTGAGTATCAGGCCAGGGATTGGCTATCTTGTCTTGTGTGGAGAAGGGGCTCTTAAGGCTAGAACTGAGAAGCCTCCATGTTGTGGTCTCCAGCCATGGATGCTGGAGTTGGGAGCCACCCCTTTGTGGGAACAGAGTAGAAGAGGACTTGCCCAAGAGATATGTTGTTGATGGGGCAGTGACTTTTGCAGCCTGAGAAGTTCCATAGACTGAAGACAAACTGCATGTGACTTGGCTAACTGTCCTCATCCAATGCCTGAGGTGGGCCATTGAAGCGTGCTCTACTGGATCGACAGAGTAAGAATGAAGTGGGACCTACTCCTGCTCATTCAGCTGTGGAACTGAGACTGCTCCCTTCTCTAAGCTGGGTCTTTGTTACAACAGCAGTTACTCTACTCCTTGCTGGGGCGTTTACCTGGGAGTCAGGGCCAGTGCCTGTGCCTTCCACTGGGGAGGTCAAATATAGGCTTGTGTGGCCCAGCTCTGCCCAGCTTCACTCTCCACCTCAGAGGCAGAACACCCGACCCAAACTGCTGAGCATTCCATGGCCAGCCCATTTTTCGGAGCACCTATTGTTTACCTGGGTTAACAAAGGTCAAGTATAAACCTTATTGCCACAGGTGGCTTTCACCTTCAAGCACCATGTACTTACCCACACAGCCTGTTACATCTGTGGACACAGGAGCAAGGTACTCAGGAAGGAGACAAACCACTCATGGCTTCTACTAACACCATTCCCTATGCCATCTCAAGTACTCAGGAGGCAAGTAGGCCACTGGGCAGTGAGTACAATGCTGCCACAACCACCATTGAGATGGCTACCATACTATGGCTATTTATAACCAAGGAAATCATACAGAGTCTTTGCCACTGAAGACATCCACAAACAAAGCTAAATGGTCCTGCTTAACATGTATTGTAGTCACATCTTCAATGAAAAAGTAATCTTCTCCCAACATGAGTAAGTGACTATTGTTCAAAATGTGAAGAAATCAGTGTAATAATACTAGAATTATGAAAAGGGAGGTTTAATGACACCCCCTGAAGTATACAATAATTCTCTAGCAAAATTATAACCAAAAAGATATTTTCAAAATGCCAGATACAATTTTAAAGCATTGATTTTAAAGAAGCGCAATGAGATGCAAGAGAAATTTGAAATAAATACAAAGCAGTCAGATAATCAACTCAGTATTTTTTTTTTTTTTTTGAGACTGAGTCTCACTATGTGACCCTTGGTAGAGTCCTATGGCATCACAGCTTATAGCAACCTCAAACTCTTGGGCTTAAGTGATTCTGTTACCTCAGCCCCACAAGTAGCTGGGACTACAGGCACTCACCACAATGCCTGGCTATTTTTTATTGCCATTGTTTAGCTGGCCCGGGCCAGGTTCGATACTGCCAGCTTCGATACTGTTGTATGTGGCTGGTGCTGTAACCACTGTGTTATGGCTGCCGAGCCAGTCAATTCGGGTATTAATTAGAAATCTGCCAAGGAGACATAAGAAAAACCAAACAGAACTTCTGGAAATAAAAAATTCATTGAAGGAATTTTAAAAATGCAGTTGAAAGCTTCAAAAATAGACAAGACCAAAGTAATAAATAGAATCTCAGAACCAGGGGACAAGTCTTTTAAATTAATCCAGTCAGAAAATGAAAAAAATATAAAAAGGTGAACAAAGCCTTTAAGAAATGTGAGACTGCATAGAGCCAATGGTACTCCTAAGGAAGAAGAAAATGCACAAAGTTTAGAAAATATATTTGAGAAAATAACTGATATAAATTTCCTGAGTCCAGCAAGAGATTTAGATTACTAGATACAAGAGGCCTGATGAACACCATGTAAATACATTGCAAGATGAACTTGACCACACCATATACTCCTCAGACTGTCTGACGTCAACATGAATGAAAAGATCCTAAATTCAACAAAAGCATCTCGTCACCTGTAAAGGCAACCACATCAGATTAAAGGTAGATTTCTTAGCAGATCCCAAAAAGCCAGAAGAGATTGGGATCCTACTTTCAAAGTGCTTAAAAGAAAAATACTTCTAGTCTTGAATTTTATATCCTGTCCATTGGTATGCAGCCATTAATATGAAGAACATGAAATAAAGTATATTGGTGGTTTAGAGCTTGAGCTTGAACTTCAGAGTTAAACAGATCCAGACTGAAATCCTGTGTGATCTTTAGCTGGTTAAAAATCTCTGGGAGTCTCAGTTTTTCCAAGGGTAAAGTAAGGGAAAAATGCCTACTGTTTGGCTAACATGAAATATTATGTGTGAACCAGTTCATACAATGTCTGACCTACCAATAGTGATTATAAAGTATGTACTCCATATTTTTCATATTTTAATCATGGTAAACATAGATTTATGGTAAACATAAAATAATGGTAAACATAAAATAAAATTGCTTTTTAGACTTGAGCATAAAGAAATTAAATGTATTGATTTCCTAAACCAAAGAGAAATATTTAAGGAAATGTCCTGTGTTGATGGTTGAAGGTATTTGGAGAATATGCAGGTGTAATATAGTTTACCTCTATGGTTCAGGAACTATTTCCAAACTAAACAAAGTAAATAAACTTCATTGTAGTTTGAGTCTCACTACCTTAACAAATAAAATGAGGATAAACTTTATTCTTTGGAACCACTTTCAGGGAGATTTCTTCTTCAAATCACCAATTGTTTTATTTTATAGATTTTCAACATTGTAAATAACTTGACCTAGCAATGTGTAAACTTTAAATTTAAAATAACTTTTCTCTGAAAAACCTGATGTAGAAGTATGTGAGTGATACACGGGTATACAAAAATTGTGTTTGCATACTTGTGTGCAATTTCTTTTTAAATGCTCTAGTGAAAAAAAAAATAAAGAAAGGGTATACTATGAGAGAATTACTACTTTCAACCTGTCCTACATACTATCACAATGGACCTTCAGCAAAGTAAACACCCAGAAAATTATAAGACAGAACCTAGTTTCCCCAATGACACAAAAGACAAAACTAACCAATGGACGTTCACAAAATAAGATGAATAGAATGCTATCATATTTATCAATTATCTCAATAAATGTCAATGGCTTGAATTCCCCACTGACGAGGCATAGATTGGTTGATTGGATTAAAAAACACAAGCCATCTATCTGTTGTCTGCAGGAAACTCACCTCACATCAAAAGACAAATTAAAACTCAGAGTTAAGGGTTTGAAGTCAATTTTTCAGGCAAATGGAAAAAGTAGAACTTCAGAGTTCTTCTCTCCATTTCAACTGTCATTATCCTAAAACAGATCATCATTATTTTGC
>CAUYON010017316.1:0-13571 GCA_963573935.1 Arctocebus calabarensis
TTGGAGGTCCCCCTCCTTGCCTGTCATCCAGCCTGCTGGCTCTTCAGCTGGCTGCCACACCACCGACACTGCCAAGGAGGAGGCAGAAGGTCCGCCAGCCCCGCTGAGCTGGCTAGGGCGCCAAATGTCCTGCATCAATTCTCCCTCTCCGAGTAGAAACTCCAACTGCTGTTAGGGAAAAGGGGAGAAGACTCGATCTAACTGCTTCCTGCTGAATCGGGCGAAGATAGAAGGGGACAGTTGGGGTTTCTCCAGTGGAGAGTGATACAGGGGTTCACGGACTAGAACCATCTTTATTGCGTGTGGCTTGATGACATTTCGTGCCCAGCCGCAAGGAAGCTGTTACTCGTCCGCCATCTTGCTCCACCCTCGATTAGTTTACTTTTTAAATAAAACCTGAATCCTTCAAAGAGACAACTCAGTAGTAAATGAATTATGATTGTGGGAGATGCTCACTAAGTTTAACAAATGTTTGTTGATCGAATCGTCATTCTCTGCAACTGCCTATTCAAGCTAATATAACTCTGGCAAGTTAACTTTGGATTCCTTTGGGAAGGTAGAGACACAGCCCATCTATCAGATAAACGAAATTGCAGTAAGTATAGAGATTGAGAGGACTAGTTTCTTAACCTCACATCCCCAGATCTTTCCCAGATTTCCTGATCTGAAGAACCAAGCCCGATGGCAGCGTGGTCAGTGGTTATGAACGTGCCCGAGTGTTCACTGTCCTGGTTTTCATCCACTTCGACACTGGTTGCCTTTCACTTCATGTGTATTTTATGATCGGTGCCGGGAAAGCTGAGTTTATAAACCTTGCACTGATTTGTCCACCTTAACCTTTGCCTTCAGAGTTGACAGATATGAAATAACTGAAAGCCAGTTAATGTTTTTATATTGTTCACGTCACCGTGGCTCTAGATCCTGGTGCCATTTATTGTGCTTTTTAAGCTGTTAACACAACATTAGTTGTTATTGAATATTTGTTATCTGATTTTAATGATCATTGTTCATTTAATACTTGCAGCAGGTCTAGTCCACTGGGCTAAGGCTACGTAGTAAGTGGGATCGACCTTGATTTCCTATTTTTTTCTAGATTTTATTTTCCTAGACTAACCTTTTGTTGATAAAGGGAACATTGTAAAAACAGATTAAAATACGTTTGCAAAATATTTCTTTCCCTCCTGTGCTTTTTATTTCAATGTTTTGTCATTTGTTATTAAACTTTTTTTTTTTTAACTAGTTTTGAGTCTGGCAAAACACGTTATGTTTACTTGTCATAAATCAGAATTTAATAATAAAGCTGTCATCTTATATTTAAAAAGGCAAATAATTTTTTTCCCCTAGACTAGGTAAACGACTACTGGTTGCAAAAGCTGACGATTAAAAACTTTAGCGAAAAAGATAGAAATTATTCTTTGAAGTCCTTTTCATTTCCATTTGAGAAATTATTTCACTTTTATGATTCTTCACTAGAACTAAACTTTGTTCAACAACATTTTTTCTTTATTGAGGCAGTACTGTTGAGCTCATTGGTCGTGAGTTTGGTTAATAATTTGGTTAAGTTGAACATCTTTTGTAGGGTAAAGATATACTTTTGATAATTCACTTTGGAAGCAAATAGCACAATGAAAATGATGACATGATACTGACCGGTATTAGTAAAAAACTTAACATTTAGAATTGTAAATGCGACCTAGTGTTCTTTACAAAAAAACTTTTGCAGTGAATTCACTTACTAAAAAACAAAAACAGTAACAAAATAAAAAAAACAAAAAAGCAAAAAGTGAGGCCTTGGTAGAAATTGCTAAAGACTTCCTTGCAATACGCATTTGGGATATGAGGCAAGCTTAGTGTGCAGCTTCTGTGTCTTAATCCTAATTGGGGTTTGCTTTATGCTTCCTTTCTACACCTTGCACTGGCTAGAACGTGGATGTGAGAGTGAGATTTGGGGCCGTCATCTTCGAATATAGGATGGAAGCTACAGGTGGAGGATGGCTGAGCCGCAAAACAGAAAGAGCCTGGCTCCCCAATATCCTGACGATGCTGTCCCAGTCCTGGGCTTCTCCCCTCAGTCTGTCCTGTGCATGACAGAGAACGAACTTGCTCCCTGGTTAAACCATGCGCTTTTTAGATTCTTGTTTTGTTTTAAAAGTAGACAGATCTATATCCTGATTAATAAATTGATAAGCTTCCCTTATAAAATAAAATAACTGACATATGGTAAAAAGCACCATAAACAAAGTCCCAGGGTAAGCTACAAACTGGGAAAAAGGGTATTCATAACTCATGCTTTCAAAAGGCTAGTTTTTAGAAAACTCTCCTAGGTAAGAAAAAGCCTCACAGATAATAGAATATTAGTTAAAAGTGATGAACTGATTTCACAGAAAAAATAGAAGTGGACTATGAACATAAGAAAAAAAAAAGGTACTCTTATTATAATAAGAAGAATGAATAAAATTAAACCGAGATACCACTTTTACCAAGCAGATTAGCAAAAATCCAGAAGTTTGATAAGCGGTACCAGTGACATGGTGCCTGTTTGCTCCTGTGAGGTTTTCCCCTTACCTCAGCTGCTTCGGCCACTCTGGCCCCCTTGCTGGGCAGGGTCAGCCTTGGCCTTGGTACGCATACTCCTGCCCTTCCCTGCCTTGCCTGGAATGCCTGCTCCCTTCAGGATCCTCCTGGGTGACGCTGCTCCCATGCTCAGATGTCCTCTTTGCAGGAGACTTGAATATAATTACCACAAGTGCAGGGACCTTTTTGTTGTTGTCTTTTCCTGAAGAATTCGAAGTGCCTGGAAAAGGCCTCAACATAAAGTTGTTCAGCATTTGTTAAGTTGTAACTTTTATTAGTAAAGCTGTGGGGAAGGAGGCAGGCATATGTATTTCTAACTACCTGTGGAGGACAATTTGACAACATGTACCAAAATCACTAGCACGTGGGAGGCAGAGACAAGTGGATAGGTTGACCTCAGGAGTTTGAGACCAGCCTGAGCAAGAGCCAGACCCTGTCTCTACTATAAATTAAAAAAAACTAGCTGGGTATTGTGGTGGGCACTTGTAGTTCCAGCTACTTGGGAAGCTAAGGCAAGAGAATTGCTCAAGCCCAAGAATTTGAGGTTGTTTTGAGCTATGACACCACAACACTCTACCTAGGGGGACAGAGTGAGACTCTCAAAAAAAAAAAAAATAATAAAAATTATGGTGTATGTACCCTTTGATCCAGCAGTTGCCTTTCTGGGACTTTATCTTCCATTACTCCTGTATGTGTGAGATTATTCATTGCAGTTTTTATGTATTGTACCATTGCATATGACTGTCCACGGGGGTTGCTTCAGTCCAAGTCTGGCACCTCTGCGCAGTGGAATGAAGTGCTCTGCATCTGTGAAGATGCCCAAGAAAAAGATGAAAAGATCTCTGGAGTTACCACAAAGAAATGTGTACACAGAGTGTGCTATCTTTTTTGTTTAAAAAAAACAGTGGAGGGAATGGGAATATATATCCATTTATGTATGTATATACATGAAGAAATTCTGGTAGAATACCCAAGAAAGGTGAAAAATGTAGGAACAGCTTTATAGAAAGGGGAAAGGATAGGGAAGACTGAGTTCCACTGATACCTCTTTGCATTTTTGGAGAAAGTATTTCCTATTCAAAAAATTAACTGAAAAAGGAAAACTTGGAATGGTAGGTATGATAAATGCTATAGGATCAATTAAAATATGTAAATATACCAATAGTTTTAGCTTATTATTAATTTTACTGTATTTATGTATGTGTTTTATGCTATTGATCTTTATGACTCTAGAAGTAACTTAGGTGCTATACTTTGCATTATATATCTATGTATATAAAATGTCGTTGTAGTAAATAATCATCTGATCTATTACCTTTTCTTTTCAGTCCTGATGATATTGGAACCTGCTGGTATATTCTTCTCTCTGGTTCCGTGTTCATTAAGGAATCCATGTTTCTTCCAAGAAGCAGGTATTGTATAGACATTCTATAATAGATTATCCATAAAGCTGGGCATTCTTTTGCAGAATTGATTTTTTTTTTTTTGAGACAGAGTCTCACTCTGTCGCCTTTGATAGAATGCTGTGGCGTCATACCTCACAGCAACCTCAAACTGTTGGGCTTAAGTGATTCTCTTGCCTCAGCATCCCAAGTAGCTGGGACTACAGGCACCCACCACAATGCCTGACTGTGCTTTGGTTGCAGTTGTCATTGGTGTTTAGCAGGCCAGGGCTGGGCTTGAACCTGCCACCTTTGGTGTATGTGGCCGGTGCCGTACTCACTGAGCTATGGACACTGAGCCAGAAATGAGTTCTTTTTGCAAAATTCTTTTCCTATTTCTTCTTCTACTGTTATAAACCAAGGAAGTACTTTAGAATGTTGATACCTCAATCTTCAAGTGATTATTTTATATTGTAAGCACTTTTCCAATTTCATTAACAAAAGACAAGGACAGAAAACATTCTGGTGACATACTCCTTTGTTACATGATCATGTCTGCTGTGTTGAGGGCATGCTTGTGATTATAATTGATCTCAAGGTGGCTTAGGTAAAGGGGAACTAACTTTTCTTTTTTTTTTTTTTAAGATAGAGACTTAAGCTATTGCCCTGGGTAAAGTGCTGTGGTGTCACAGCTCATAGCAACTTCCAATTCTTGGGCTTAAGCGATTCTCTTGCCTCAGCCTCCCAGGTAGCTGGGACTACAGGCACCCACCACAATGCCCGGCTATTTTTTGGTTGTAATTGTTATTGTTGTTTGGCAGGCCCAGGCCAGATTCGAACCCGCCAGCTGTGGTGTATGTGGCTGGCGCCTCAGCCACTTGAGCTACAGGTGCCACCAAGGGGAACTAACTTTTAAGAGTATAGCAGGCAGAATCATAAAGGTTTATTAAGACCACACAGAACTGGAAATAGAAAAGGCAGGGGCTGTCACTGACATTTTTTGCTTCTGAGGACCATATGGGCTCTGATTTTTGTGTTTGTCTGTGAATTGGCTTCTTCCTCTCTAAGGCTGTTAATTTCTTTCTTCCTATGACTTTGACTTTTACGCACTAGTGACTCGGGATCTTAGGTCCCGACCGTTTGTGTGGCCTGCGTCTTTCCTTTGAATTCCTCAGGGTGTCATCAGATTGGCCTGCTTTGGGGCAGATGGACACCTCTGTTGCTATCAGCTGTGGTCACAGAGGGTCAGGGTGCCTGTGTTCAAGTTCCCAGAGGTGTCAGTTACTGAGTTGCAGTAGGTATTTTTTTCCTCTTAGGTGTTTTTCACAAATAAAAATTTTTATTTTGACAAAAGTTTTCATATTTTAAGTATTTGCATTTTTAGTCATTAAATAAGCATTTAAATAGACTAAATTTCTTAAAGTATCGTGATTTCTCCCTTTCTGTCACCTAATTCCTCTACAAATATTCAAATATATTCTTGATAAATAATTCTGAATAGGTTACGGTTATGTTAAGAATCTATTTTATGACGTGTGGTACATATTCGAAGGGTCAGGAGAAAACTTCTAAACAAGGATCAAAAATGTTTTCATATAGTAAATGAGAAAATGCCATGAACGGTATGTCAATCAGGTTGATAAAATATCTCAGGTTGCATGTGAAGCCCCCACACTGTACCCCATGGTTGAACTAATGTACACAGCTATGATTCAATTAAAAAAAAAAAAAAAGAATCTATTTTATGCTCTGTCTGGCAGTTGATATTAAAGAAAATAAAAATTTTTAAAGAATCTATTTAAAGATGTGATCACATTTTTATAAAAAGTCAGAGTCAATGAGACAGAGGTCATCTTACACCGCGGAGAAGGATGGACCTGGTTGTGGTACAGAAGGGCTGGGAAGGCTTTTGGTGGCAGGAACCCCAGTGAAGGCATGCCAGAGGCATCCTGCGGCTAATTAAAAATAATCTCTGGTGCAATTCTCATGCCTCTTCGTCCTTCTCCTTCTTTGAGGTCAAATTGGCAAGTATTACTCTCTTTGGAAAATGGCAGCATGTAAGAGGGACACTCTATTTCCAGTTTGTTCATATGGCTGCAATAGTCACGGCAATGATACTGGCTTTGGTGGTGGGAGTAGCAGCAGTAGTAGTGGCAGGAATAGTTGCAGTAGTAATAATAATAATGATAATGAATGATTATGGCAAAATAGATAAGCCTTTTATAGTGTTTTCTGTTTGTCAGGCACCATTTTAAATGCTTGGTGTATGTTAAATCATTAAATTTCTTAAGTCTCCTTTGAGTTGTGTGTGATTATTATATCTGCATGTTGTGGATAGGGACCCTCTGGTAAGCATAGAGGGAAGATGGGAGGTTATGGCTCTTAGAAGTTTACCTAGAAAACCTATAGTCACCCTGCGAAGCAGCTCTTCTTATTCCAGGAATTTTCTTTCCTGGAGGAACAGAGAATTGAATAGTATTACTCTTCCAGTGCTTCAAACACAGGACCTACTCTTCAGTTCCTTTTTGGAGGTTTTGTCTGATTCTTTCTTTTAGAATTTAGAAGAAAGTATAGGCAAACGCTATTTAAGCATTGGCATTTTTAAAAGATCATATGTGATTCTAATGTAAAAAGTAATAATCACTACATACATTTACAAAAATAGAAGAAAAATACATCATCTAAAATCCTCTCATCCAAGATAATCATTCTTTAATATTCTAGTTTTTTCTAGATTTCTTGTATGTGTGCTCTACATGTTTAAAATCATACCTTATATACAATTTAAGATCTTATTCATTTAAAGAACATGTATATAAACGTATGTTGCTTCATAATACTAAAACTCTTCACAAAAAGAGTGTAGTCTTTATAACTTTTAATGCCTATTTAAAATTCAGTTATTTGAACTTTCTACAATTTAGTTAATAATCTCAAAGGGTAAGTTTTGGATACTTTTTATCATAATGTACATAATGCTGTAATGACTGATTTGAGATGCATATATCCTGAAGAGAACCCTGATTATGACTCCATCGTCTCGATAACAAGGTTTGCTGTACAAGCTACACCCACAGACTTATCCCAGGAACGGTGAAGAAGCCAGTGATGGTCTTCCCTGACTCCCAGCCGTCATCAGCTAGTCAAGTAACAGCTTGTTCTAACTTCTGAAGAGGGAACTTAATGTTCAGAAAACGGCTGTTATAGAAGAAAGAGGACTTGCAGTTCTAACCTCTTTCATGAGGACTTTAGACTCTACATCTAATTATATTAAAAGATGACATGAGTTATTCTTTCTCTGGCTGGATGTCAAATGCTTACAAAGTTAGTACTTTAATAAGATGAAGGAAGGAGTGGCGTTTCAGGCTGAGTGACAAGCTAGTGCTATATATAGGCTATTCTTTCATGTTGCCCTGGTGACATTTGCTGTGTCCAAGTTGTTTGTTTCCTCTTGGGGATGTTGCCTTAGGGATCATTCTGAGATGGTTTAGTAGGAGTCTACGCCTACTATGCTGAAGGTCTGACAGTGATTCCTGTATATTTCTCTTTCCAGAAAATTTTGAGGCTCGGTATGGATGTGGTATAGTGGCAGTCCAGTTTCGTAAAACATATAGTTTGCAGATAACTCTTCATACATAAAATGTTTTGTATTACTTACATCTAGAAATCAGTTATCATAGTCTTGGAAAAACACTTAAACTAAGCCTTCTCTTGAAAGTGCCTAGTCAGTTTGACAGGTAATTGACTTTGAAAGTGTCACAGTATCTTCAATGACATTTTTGTTTTACAAATTCTCATGAAATTGTTTTCACATCTGATTTTACCAGTTGAGAAAGTTTTTTTATATATATATTACAGAAAATCTGTCATTTGGCTTCCAGATTTCATTAGCTTTATTGAAGTCCCCATTGACGTTTAAGTTAGCATTTTACATTTTGATAGTTTTGTTTTTCATTTTTACTATATTTCTAGGTAGATGAAGCTTGTTTTGGTATATGTACTTTTACCTTGCTTACCTGTGAATATTTTTCTTGGTAAGATTTGTAACATTTATGAAGCCTTTTGATCCCCATGTGACTGCCAGTGACAGCTTGCTCACCTTTCTGCACTTGGAGTGATTTCAGTATTTTAAATGTTGTTAGTTTTATTATACATTTATTAGAAATATGTCAAGTTTTGAGACATTGATGTTTGCACAAGTGGCTGTAGATTCATGCTTTTCTGTTGTTACTTTTAATGTTACCCTAAGAGCTAACCTTTTACTTAGAGTACAATTTGTATTCTTGAAGTAATGTGCAGTTTTTACTTAGGTTTTTCTTAACGTCTTTATTTAAAGTAAATTCAATTCCTTTACATCAAGGGAAAGATTATAAGGAAAAGCAGTTTAGGAATACAGCGTGTGAAGTCAGAGGGAACACTTGCCCTAGATGAATATAAAAACAGTGCAAGTGATATGTTCCTCCAAGCCTGTGAGTGCAGTGGCGTAGCCATCATCTCGTGCAGGCTGTGTGCCGTATGATTTTATAAGGTGCTGCAAACATCCATAGTCTCTGTAGACTGATTTATTAAAATAGTTGACAGGTAGAGCGGGTAGTAAGGTGAGGAAAGAGATTTTCTTTCCCGATATGTTCAAAGGCATTATTTGCACCAGCAGTGGGATTGGGAGGTAATAGATGAAAATTATTTTACACAGTTGCAGATTTAGAAATGGTTTCATAATGTACCTTTGTTTTATATTACATAATGAATAGGAAAACATTAATGTTTATTGTCCTAATGTACCCTAGTATGTAATTTAACATTTCAGCTGAAATTGCCCTATGCTATGAATGCTGAAGCTTATTTTATAATAAGGTAACAGGATAATAACTTGAATTATTGTGCTTTTTTTTGACTGTTGGCTTTTTTGAAAGGCTGAGAATTCTAATTTAGATATGGTAGATAGGCCCAGACTATGTTTCTAAACTTGTATGTTGCTGTTTGGATTATTTGTTAGAGAACGAAATAGTTTACCTAGGTTTTTATCTTAACTCTTAGTGTATTTTTCTACTAGTTTATCAGTCATTTAAAAATGTTTGCAAGAAGAGAAAAATAGTATGCTATTATGCTTGATATTTAAGACTTGAAACATTATTATTCATACAGGAGACTCTTTTATTTATTTATTTTTTTAATTGTTGGGGATTCATTGAGAGTACAAGAAACAGGTTACCCTGATTGCATTTTTCTTTCTTTCTTTTTTTTTTCTTCTTGAGACAGAACCTCAAGCTGTCACCCTGGATAGAGTGCTGTGGCATCACAGCTCACAGCAACCTCCAATTCCAGGGCTCAAGCAAGTCTCTTGCCTCCGCCTCCCAAGTAGCTGAGCCTACAGGCGCCCGCCACAACGCCTGGCCATTTTTTGGTTGCAGCCGTCATTGTTGTTTGGCAGGCCCGGGCTGATTCGAACCCGCCAGCTCAGGTGTACGTGGCTGGCGCCTTAGCCCGTTGAGCCACAGGCGCCAAGCCCCTGATTGCATTTTTCAGGTAAAGTCCCTCTTATAATTGTGTCTCAGCCACAGAAGGTGGGTCACACACGGAGACCCCACTTTCCTCCCTCCCTCTCTGCTCTTCTCTTCTCCAACCCCAGGAGACTCTTTGAATTAGGTCTATGGCCATAGCACCCTGAACCTGGATTTTCCCCTTTTTTGAAATGAGGTCTTGCTGTTATGCTCAAGGCTCATCCGAAACTCTTGAACTCAAGTGATCTCCTGTGTCAGCCTTCCAAGTAGCTGGAATTAGAGGCATGCACCAATGCACCTGGCTCTGAATTTTTTAATAGAATCAATTTTATCATAGGGGTCCCAAAGAAAGGAACTTTTAATTGATAGTCATGTGTATCATTATTTAATCATAAATAACATCTCCATTGCTCTGACAGTTTAAAAGTTTCTGTGTCTTTTATTTAGAGTAATTGGTGATCAGTCTCCTGCTATTTGTGTTGTGCCCAGGGTAAGGACGGTGAGGTTGAGGGAAAAGGGAATCTCAGGTTAGCTGCAAGCCAAGGAATTGGGAAGATGCCAAGAGGATTGTAATTGATACTGGGAACCAAAGCAATTAGGACAAGGACCTATACAGAGGGCAAAGGCTTCTGAAATATGGACCTTTAGGATATCATTTACCCGGTTATGTTGAGCAGCAGAGCTGTAGTAGGCAGAGTAACACATGAACTGCAAATGTGTTAGGAAGTTACGTCCACAACTGGCAGCTCTGTCAGTGGGAGCTGCTGTGCCGTGAAGTGCCGCCAAAAATTGAGTTTGGTTCTTAGGCCCTTTCCATGTTAGTGGGTTATCCTTTCAAATTTTAGTCACATTTCCATGTTATTTCATATACTGATTGAAATTTGCATTGAGTCCTACTGTGTGGTCTCTGCATTAAGTTCAAAGTACACAAAGGCTGTGAGTGGGTCTGCCCTTGCTATTCTGTAACTTAATTTCTGCTTGGGTAGGAGGGGCAGTTGTATATGAAACATGAAAAAATAACCTAGATGTCATCAAATAGGTAATTCGTGTTTATGTACATTGATGTAGCAAAGACCATATGAATGCAAAATCATTTCAAGGATGTGGGTATTTTAATGTGTGTGGGAGGTAATCTAGGGTGGCTCCTAAGGAGGTAAGTTTTGAGTTGGGTTTTTGATTTAGATTGTTGGGAAGAAAATCTGGACATAATAGAGAACATGGGTGATGGATGGACATGGGATTGAGGGAAGGCAACCAAAACACAACCAACGCTTGAGCAAAGGCAGAAGAACAGTATCAATTTATCTAGAATACAAGGGCAGTTAACAGAGTAAAATAGCTGCAAAAGCATTGGTAGTAGTAGCATTAGTGAAAAGTCCAGTTTACAAAGTTGCATAACTTGATCGGAAAGCCAGGACTGTTGGTAAACTAAATCTCAAGGAACACTGGCAGGAGGTTGGAATAAATGTGACTATTGTTTGCACCACATTGACTATGTCCATTTACAATTAGTGTTTCTTCTTCATTGATACCAAATATATCCATAATTTAAAAATTAAAATTGTGCTATGGTGCTCTTAGTAATCACCTTCTAAATTAGAGCTGGCAGCTATAATGAGAATAAGTGGAGAAACAAGACATTTAGCTAATCGGTTCTGAGAGGCTGAAATACTATTCTCATTATGATTCACATGTCAAACAATGAGCTACTTGAGTTTAAGAATCGCAGGCCTACTTTCTGCTAGCCAGTGCTACATGATAAGTTAATTGATTGCTCTGAGAGCTTGGTAATTTTTTAAGCGATGCAAGAGGGAGAAACAATGGATGAGTGGTTCTATATTTATATGGTAGGGACTGACGACAAATTTAAATGTTCCTCATTTCACATAAAGACCTGTATAGCATTAGAAGATTATATTCTTGAAAGAGTACACGTTTGATATCAGTCATGTGGTGCTTTATTGGGGTTATCTTCAGTAGCACGGCATTTTGAAAGTAACTCACTAGGCTAGGCATGGTGGCTCATGCCTGTAATCTTAGCATTTTGGAAGGCTGAGGCAAGAGGATCATTTGAGGCCAGGAGTTTGAGACCAACCTGGGCAACAGCGAGACCCCTTGTCTACAAAAAAAAAAAAATAAATAATAACTTAGCTGGGTATGAGGGCATGTGCGTATAGTCTCATTTACTCAGGGGTTGAAGGATCATTTGAGCCCAGCAGTTGGAGGTCTGCATCGAGCTATGATGATGCCACTGTTCTCCAGCCTGGGCAATAGAGCGAGACCCTGTTTCAAAAACAAAACAAACTAATTGCTAGTGAGTTATGTTACAGAGTGTAACTTTATTGGATATTAAAAATATCCAAAAGATGTAAAAAGAAGTGAAGAGTAGAATTTTGGTGGAAGTTGTGCATTAAAATAAAATATACCTTGCAGTATTGGCAAAATCACAACAGTAGGAGTGCATATAAGCTTGGAAGGAAGAGAGTAGTGATGGAAGAAGGACGCCAAAAAAAAAAAGCAAAACCTACAATCATCTTAAAACTGTTTGCATTCAGTTTTGAAAATAGTATATTGGTCTTACATACCTTCCTTCCCACCATGGGAAGATAGCTTACTTGTAGTGGGATTAAATGAGGCGATATATAAACTTTTTAAGAGTTTTCTTTATATTAGGGGTGTCCAACCTATGGCCCGTGGGCCTACTGATTTTGTGAGGACTTTTGTTGTATCTGTGGTATCAGATATCACAAAAGTATGCAAGAACCTTTAGTTTTTGCGTGTTAGTGTTTGTGTATTTAATGTGTGGCCCAAGGCAACTCTTACTTTTCCAATGTATAGTAGAGGAAGAAAAGGTTGGACACTCCTGATTTATAGACAGCATTATCAGAAGATTTTTTTTTTTTTTTTAGACAGGGTTTCATTACTTCGCCCTCAGTAGAGTGCAATGACCTCATAGCTCACAGCAACCTCAAACTCTTGGGCTTAAAGTGATTCTCTTGCCTTACCCTCCTAAGTAGCTGGGACTACAGGTGTCTGCGACAACACCCAGATATTTTTTGTTGTAGTTGTCACTGTTGTTTATCAGGCCGGGGCTGGGTTTGAACCTGCCAGCTCTGGTATACGTGGCCTACGCCCCAATCGCAGAACTACAACGCTGAGCCAGCCGGCTATTTCTTTTGTTGTTGCAGTTGTCATTGTTGTTTAGCTTGCTCGGGCCAGGTTCCAACCTGCCAGCCTCAGTGCATGTGGCTGGTGCTGTAACCACTGTGCTATGGATGCCAGGCCAGAAGTTGGTTTTTTTTTTTTCTTTAAAAAGTGTAATACCATAAGACTTTGCTTAATTATGGCAAAGTTAGGAAGGGCTCTTAAGCTGTGTAAGAACTTGGGCGTTATCTTAACACTGCCCATTATTATCACACTATTTTTGCTGAAGCAGGGCCTTTAGTTAGTCAGTTAATGGAAATAGTTGGTTAGGGAGTCATAGAAATGTGCTTCTATTCTAACTTAATAATATTCTATTTCGTCTATCTGTCTGTAAACATACATGTATAGCAGTGTATAAGTAGACTGGAATTTGTATGTGTGTCTACACATGTATTTGTGTATGTGTGTGTGCCTGTGTTGCTCCCCCTCTAGGACAAGGCTGTGTTTCCCTCAGTCTTCTGTAGTTATTTTCCCCACACCTAAACTAGCAGCAGGTTTAAGAATTGACATGCCTGTAGTGAGACTTACCAAGCATTCTAATTCATAGTTTAAGTAATTAAGATAAACAGAGTGAATGGTAAATATATTGTTCTTTTAAAAATATTGATGTATAAAGACCTAAGTAAGCATTGCAAGATACAATGTCCTTACAACTTTATGTCTTAGGAGAATTATTTACCAAGAAGATAATCAAAAGTGCTGAACAGAATGACCAGAATTGGTTTCTAAAAGTTGTTATTTGTTAGGTCTTTTCAAGAGATTTTTTAAAAAATAATTTTATTAAATCATAATTGTGTACATTGGTGCAATCATAGGGCACAATGTGCTTCATATACAATCAGAAATATTTTGATCTTACTGTTAGAGATAGCCTTCATGGCATTTTCTTGATCACTATATAAAGACATTG
>CAUYON010017318.1:0-17822 GCA_963573935.1 Arctocebus calabarensis
GCCAGCCAGTTCACCAAGCACCATTTGTTAAATAGGGCCTCTTTTCCCCACTGAATGTTTTTAATTGGCTTGTCAAAGATCAAGTAACAGTAAGTAGCTGGATTCATCTCTTGGTTTTCTATTCTGTTCCAAACATCTATCTACCTCTCTGTTTTTGTGCCCGTACCATGCTGTTTTGGTCACTATTGATTTATAGTAGAGCCTCAGGTCTGGTAGAGTGATTCCTCCTGCTTTGTTTTTATTTCTGAGTAATGTCTTGGTTATTCGAGGTTTTTTCTTATTCCATATAAAACAAAGTATTGTTTTTTCAAGATCTTTAAAATATGACAATGGAGCTTTAATAGGAATTGCATTAAAATTATATATTGCTTTGGGTAGTATAGACATTTTAACAATATTGATTCTTCCCAGCCATGAGTATGGTATGTTTTTCCATTTGTTAACATTTTCAGCTATTTCTTTTCCTAAAGTTTCATAGTTCTCTTTATAGAGATCTTTCACATCCTTTGTTAGGTAAACTCCCAAATATTTCATCTTTTTTGGCACTACTGTGAGAGGGATAGAGTCCTTGACTCTTCCTTCAACATTATTTGATGGTAGTTGTTTCTCTTTGCTCTGTCATTAGACATAAACTTTTTTTTGCAATCTTGATAAATAATGACATTTTTTCCTAGCCTTAAAAAGGTCCATTCTCCACCAAAAATAAATGGATAGACAGATACGCACCATGCACATACGTGTACTAACAAGTATTGCTCATAGATGTTTATTCAAACTAAGTCTCCTCACATGAGTAGAAACTTTGTATATTGTGAATTGTCCTATTATAATGAGCATTTAAACACAAATGACTTTTCTAACTTTGAATCAATATCCTAAATTAATAGGATTTAATAGATTAGTAGGTTATAACTTTTAATCAATATCCTAAATCAATATCCTAAATATCCACTTTCAGTAATGAATTAAAAAAAAAGAACATGTACACTAAATCAAGATCTCAAGAAGCCCACACACCACCCCCATTCCTTTTGTTTCTTAATATCCTGGAGCTTATTGTATAAGATCTGGGAATCTGAGTTTGGTAGTTAGGATATTTGAAAATATGAGGGAAAGTGGCTGCAGTTGCTAAACAGTGGCAAAGTTACAGAGCAAAGAAAAGGTCAAATGATCATTTCATTCCCTCGTTGAGAATTGTTTATAAAGAGAGAGCAACAATTCTAACTTTCTATGTGTTAGGGCTGTGTGAAGTAGGAGAAAGTGACATGGGACAGGTCAAGTGCCAATAGCTTTGCAGAATAAGTTAAGAGAAAAAGAGAGTGGTCCAACCCGCAGGTGCAGCTTGGTGATTGGGACAAAGGGGAGAAGTTTCCGAAAGCCGCCAACATGGTGCCTCTCTCCACTGTACCTGTCAGTGGAGAAGCATCTGTGGGAAGCATCCCTGAGTGTGGAACATGCCTCCGTAATGACATCGAGGGCACTGAGGTGTTACCTACTGTTATAAATGAATTAACATGTTTTGAATGAAATTCATGCATCTTATTTCATTTCTGCCATATCAGGAGTTCTTTCAAATGTTTGCTGAAATGAAATTTGTCTGTTAAATTCTCCTGAAATATTTGTCACTTACCTTCTCACATTAATTGTCTTTTCCACTAGATATATTGTTGTCTGTTATAGTATTTTTTACAATGTGACACAATGGTATTTTTAGGGTAAAATTCACATCCGAGGCTCAGCACCTGTGGTTCAAGCGGCTAAGGTGCCAGCCACATACACCTGAGTTGGCGGGTTCGAATCCAGCCTGGGCCCGCCAAACAACGACGGCTGCAACAAAAAATAGCTGGGCATTGTGGCAGGCGCCTGTAGTCCCAGCTACTTGGAAGGCGGAGGCAGGAGAATTGCTGGAGCCCAGGAGTTGGAAGTTGTGAGCTATGATGCCATAGCACTCTACCCAGGACCACAGTTTGAGGTTCTGTCTCAAAAAAAAAAAAAAATTCGCATCCAAATTTTTAAAAATGAGCAAAGAAATGACATGAATATCAATGTCAAAATAAAGATTAAATTGTCTTTGGAATTTATATTAACCCCTAACTCACCCTACTAATGAAAGAGGCTAATTTTAGCACAAATGACTACTAATAAGTCAGTAGCTGGAAAAGGGTAAATCAGAGTTGTCCCCTTCATCCAGGAAGGCTATTGGGCACAGAAAATCTTATTTTTCAAATTTTATCACTATTAGTCAGGTTAATGGCAACTAATATCTATCATTGTAATGCAGGACTGTGGTTTGCTGATTCACCCGGAGGAAACCTGTGGGTTACAGCCTATTTCTTCTGACTACATTGAAGCCATTTCTCAGTTGGAGCTGAAGAACTGCTCGTCTGGGGACATGCCAGGTGACTATCCCATGGGATATCACATCACTAACGAAGAAATTCTTTAGTATAGATAAGCAGGTGCTGATTTAAATAATCCTCTTACCAAAAAATTCAAGGGCATTACTTTTCTCATCATTATGAATAATAACACATATAATTAATGCAAATGCATTGTTTTAATATTTGAAATACTTTGATTAATCAAATTCTTTTCTTTTCACCCTCCTGTCTTTTCCTAGTTAATCAATATTCATTTAAGATCTCAGCACAAACATGACTCTCCCCAGAGAGCCTTCCATGAGCCTCTGAATTACTTCCATAGTACATATTTCATAGCACTCTCCTTCCTCAGCAGTTATCATAATAGTGACATAATTAAGTATGTAATTGATTGTTGAATGCCAGTCTTCCCAGGCTGCCAGCTTCATGAGGGAAGGGAGTTGGACTTGTTCACATTATGTTCCCCCACTTGGCATCATAATCAGTTCATGGTAGATAGAAAATAAATATCTGCTGTTACCTAAAGAACTGCAAAGGATACAAGTTCAGTTTTAAATGATTTCTTTTTATTTTAAAACATCTTTGGGAATGATCACTGATGTCTCACATATATTGAACATAAATGCAGGCAGGGAAATTGTGATGTCAAATTTAAATCATAGTCTTAAGTTTTGCCTAAGCCTTCCGCAGACCTGGAATGAGAGACTTCCGTAGTGCCTCTCTCCTCATTCCCTGTCTCTCTCCTTCCCCAGCAATCTTCTTTTAATAGGGATAGAAGAATCTGGCAAAATCCACATGCCTTAAAGCAATTAGAGGAACATGGAGCGTCTTCTTCAGGCTTCTTGATTATCTCTCTGTTCTGACCCTAGGTTTCCCTTCATCTAAAAAGTCTGAAAAAACACTCATGAGCTTTTCTGCCCTTGCCATGAACTTCACACCACAGAATGAATGGAAAATGAGTTTCCCAAATGGGCAGGACAAATTGCAATTTGGCATGCACAGTTAACAAACGTGGGCAGGTCCCCAGTCTTGAACATGTGTTCTGAATAATAAACTACAGTCAGTGCAAAGGGAGAGATTTATCCATTATGGTGTCAGGTTGTGCAATTTGTGACCCGCTGCTGAATGACATACATCCCTTTACACACAAAGAAGATACCAGTATGTCCTGTTACATTTTTTTTTATTGTATGACAATTTACAACAACCCCAAAACAACTTAATTCTATTCCTCTTCCTACATAGAGTTATAGTTCTTCAAGACAAAAGTTCAAGATCCATTACTGGGATTCCTGAAGAAGCAGCAGGTTGATCTGTCCGTTAAATGTGTGCTAACTTATGTCAGCTTCTGTTGCGAAGCCTGGACCTTGCCAGGGAGTCTGCCAAAAACAGCGCCTTCTGGTACTTTAGTAGCCCCATTGGAGAAGCTCCCCAAATTGACTCCTGGATCAAGTTCATGGTGCTTAGCCTCTTTAAGCTGCCCCTTCCTGTCTCTCCCACCCCCTCCAGCCTCTTTGCCTCACTCCATGTTGATAACGCTGCTCCAGAACTCCAGGTTTTTGTCCACGCTGCTCCCTCGGCTGGCAAGTCCTCTTCCTGCCTTTGCCTGATTTCTCCTGAGGCTATCTCTTTTTCTCCAGGAGGCCTTTCTCCATCAGCAGATCCCTGGTGCAGTCTCTCCCCCGTGTTCCCAGAGCATTCTGGGCATATCTCTACAATAGCACCTAGTACTTTAGGTTCCAAGTATTAATTTTCATGTTCCTCTCTCTTGCTCTGATCAGAGGTCTCCTAAGTGAGAAGATGCACCTCAGAAAGGGGTGGGAGTAGTACAGGGACCTCTCAGGGTGAAGCCAGAAAGGATTAAAATATATGTGTTTTTTTAACCTAATTATAGTATTTTTATGTTTAATAATGGGCATACTATATGAATATAGGAGTATCTGTGCCTATATTGCATTACATTAAGGGTATATGAGCAACATGTTTTTACTGATCACATGTTTCTCCAGAGCAAGATGGCCCCTTGTTTATTTCCCAATTCCTAACATGTGATAAAATGGTTGCTGAAGTAAAATCAAGATCCAAACCCTCTTCCCTTCCGCAGAAGGCTGTAAACGGCCAGGACACAGTCACCACAAGCAATTGCTCCCCTGTTGATCTGCCCCAAGGACTCAGAGTTACTGAGAGGAGTCAGAACAACATGCAGGAATGGATTTTTGCTGCCAGAGATGGTTTCCTTCCTTACCAGTAGGATTTCCTCCTCTTGAAAGAAGTTGTCATGGTAGACAACTTTGGAAGGAAATTGATTTAGGAACACTAGGTTTAGCGTACAAGGCCAAACACAGACAGGCTCCAAAATCTTATCTTTATGATAAGATTATGCACATTATGATCATTTGACAAAACTGGATTTTTTTTTTTACCTTATCAATGTGATGAGGCCAAAATGTCTTTTTCAATAACACCAGCTAAAATACTCTTGAATGACTGTGTTATTTTAATTCTTAAGTCAATCCCTATCCTTTCAGAAATAATGTAACTATAAGACACAACCTAGAATTAAATCTTTTGTTAAGAAAGTAAAAAAATTATTTGAATTTGGAAAAAAGAAGAAATACATGCAGTGATCATTGAATGAGAATCAATGCTAAGGAAAATAGTTTAGATTATATTTCATGATATGTCAACAACGGGAAGATTTTATCATCCTTTATCTTTAGCAAGGAAATATTACAACTTATACTTTAACATTTCTAATACTGAAAACAGAGAAGTATTTTTTCTTCTTAAATAAAACCCATTTAATAACATAGAGCTAGGACTCAGTACTAACATTTACATGATTTTATATCTCACGCCAGTCTTAAGTCAGAGTTGAAGTTTTTCTCTCCATTGTACCACCCAACCCAATTCACTTAAATGGATGAAATCTACCTTTCATTAAATATAGAGCCATAATTGTAAATCAAATAACTTTTCCCAAAGGACAGTTTCGTTCCTCAGAATGTTATTTCAGAAATCACAGCTTTGATTCATTCCAAGTTCAAATATGCAACAATTTATGACCTTTTGTGGAGACGATTTTAGTTAAGAGCCAGTATTATTTAAAATGTCAAGAACCACAGTCCTGCAGATGTTATGCAGATGCCTATTTCAAGCAGTGAAAGGCATTGTTAACCAATACAAACATGCAAAGAGCAATGACTACATAAATATAGAGTAGGATGAGCCATTGGAGCCAAGTTTTCAGGGACCCAATCGGGTGTTCTTTTTCTGTGCATGTGATTTTATGCCCACAAACTAATTGCACCCATATTTGCATCTTCATACAGGCAGTTAGTCACTTGTTTCTTCATCCTTAGCATCAAGTGGTTGAAAAGAGTACTGGTTTGTGCAAAATTATCTGTCAGCAAGGTTGGGAGGTAGAGTGTGTCTGGGATGTATAATCTCTGACATCCTCAGGGATCTGATGAAAACTTGGCCTTTCAAAAGATTATCAAACACAATCTCATTAGAAGAAATACATTTATGCCTTCAACATACCATGGTTCTGTTAGAAAGAAAATTAACTATCTTTGTTTAAACACAGTATCTGTAGACACATGAAATCACTGAGTAAATTCAGCTTTTTAAAAGAAAGATAAATTCCTTATAAGACCAGTTGATGGGTTTCCCTATAAGTGCTACCAAAGAGGCTGCAGGGCTACCAAAGAGGCTGCAGGGCTAGATTTCATTTTCAGCAGATGACTTTGTGCTGACCCATCCTGACGTGGTAAAAAGGTCATGCTAATTGGGGACTTGGAGATATCAGTTCTGGTCCAGCATGACCTAAATTCTATTATTTTATTGATAACTCTTTGTGCCTCAATTTGTTCTTCTTGAAAACAAGAGGGTAGAAAGTGGAAGCTCAAAAGCCCTACCAGCTTCACATGAGGGGGTGCTACATACCCACTCAATATGGACCTCTATGAACAAAAGACTCTACCCATTCTCTAAGGAAGTTTTCCTGAGAAATTTACCAGCAATAGTCAAACTTTTAGGCTGTGTCTAAATCAAATAGGATTAGGAGAGGCCAGATAAAGATGTGTGGGAAGTTGGTCATTGCTTACAAACCATGCATGCCAGGGCAGAAATAGAATTAGAAAGCAAGCCATATTCTGGATGAAAAAGACAGAAGAATTATTACAAGAGAACAGATGGGAAATAAGCACTTTTGAAGATAGGCTTTATTTTGCCAGTCAGAAGCCAGCACCTCTCCTAATTTTTCTGTGTGGTTCCTTTTAGTAGTACTGTCATTGTCTGTATCTGGAAACTTTAGAAACATCTTCCATGTGCAGACCCTCTTTTTCTTCGATAACGACATCTAAGTGGCCCATCAGTTCTTTAGTCTTATTCCTGTCAGGCTCATCTCTTTACTGTCCCTGAAGTATCTTCCCTTCCATGTCTGCAAATCTTTTCTGTCCATAAAGACCTCTTCACATTTTATCTGCTCCATGGAACCTTCCAGAAGACTTTGACCTCCATTACTCTCTCTTTATTCTAAAGTACAATGGCTTCCTTGGGGTTGGAGGCAGGAAAATACACAAAATATAGACATCAGCTTTTAGGTGCCAGGCACTATAGCTAGTGGTACACATATTTTCCTAACAGAGAAGTAAATTTAATCATGAGAAGATAAATTTGTCTAATTTAAATGGTGGATCTCAACCTTGGCTGCAGATTAGAATCACCTGAAAAGCATTTTAAAAAGTAGTAATGCCTGAGTTCCATCCCCAGTGATTCTGGCTTAATCGGCCTTGGTATAACCTGGACCTGGAGAATTTAAAAAGTTTTCCAATTGACTCTAATAAAGTCAATGGCGAGATCCACAGGGCTAAAGGTGAGTCCAGGTGTGCGCGGTCTCCAGCACTCAGAGTCTCTCCTTCCTGAGCAGACAGCTTGCTCATTCATGCACTGTTACCACACTGTAATTATTTTACATGTAAAAACTCACAGTCCTCTAACTTGATTCTAACTTTTGAGATTTGGAATTACGGTTAAGAACATGGATTCTGGAGCTGACTGCCCCTCTCAGATCCTGGTCCTGCCACCTTGGCACCACCTTGGACAAGTTACTTAGCCTTGCTGACAACTGGTTAAGGAGATGATAATGTGGTTTTTATGAGGCTTAAACAAGTTAACATATTAAAAAACCTTTAGAAAAATCTGTGGCATCTGTGAGGTGCTATGGAAATGTGTGCTGTTTAAAAAAAAAAAATGCTATGATATTTTAACACCAATAGCACCTAGTACTTCAAAATCCAGTTCAGGATAGATTCTTTATGTATTCAATTAAAATCCTCCTGGAGAATGAAATGTCTGTGCAGAAACGGAAGATTATTCACCGTCCCTGACATTGTGGATAGAGATGGAATAAGGCTGTTTTCTAGGATTCTTGTTACATTTAAAACTCAAAGCAAAGAAAACATTTTACAGTAAGAGGAACAAATAAGGCCACGTGACTTATTTAAGATTTTTGTATTTCTATTCCAGTTGACATCGTAGCCCCCCCCATAGTGGTTGTTGAATGTTTTTTCCCTTTCCTGAAATTCTTATTTTTCTCATCTCCTTTCCCTTCTATTTTCCTTTATCTCTCCCAATTTCTCTCTCTTAATATACCCATATGCTTTTTTCCTTTTACTGCTCAATCAGTAATAGCCATACACTTTCATATTAATTTATTATTCTTCCACATACATGAACCCTCACATCCAAAATTCTGACATCCATGAAGTCATGAATGGAAAATGCACTGTATTCATCACTTGAAAGCAGCAACTCTTTCCACTAAAATTCATATCACACCAGATACCTTTGTTAGCAGCACCACAAATCAGAGCCAGAATGGATATAGTTTTTGAAATGTTATCTTTCTAACTCAAGAAGTAACTGGAAATATTCAGCTCCTCAGTATTTTGAAGGGGAAATATGAATGACTAACAGAAGCAAGATTTTTAGGGTAGAGAAAGTGATTATCAGAGACATCATGGTATTCTCCAAACAAGGAGGGAAATAACCACTCCATATTTGTTTGATATAATGTGCTGTGTTTATAGTCAGTCCATTTCTGAAAAGACAAACAAGGGAACAACTAAAATAGAATTTTTGTTGATGTTTTTCTAATAAATTGTTGATGGATCCACCACCCTAAAAGCTGATGTGTTCTGAATGTGTTATTAATAAAATAGGAAAGATCTTAGGTGTACAGGAAATATTCATTTATTCTATAAACATTTACTAAAGCGTGTGACCTACTTTCTGCCTGAACTCTGTTAGTAACAGGAGGTGAATACAATATTGAGACTGTGCTAAGTTCTTTAAATACATTCTTCCATTACATTCTCACACCATCGTGTGAGCAGAATAGTACATACCTCATCTAAATTATACAAGAAATTGAGGTGACATAACTATAATAAAAATATTCATACCTAAAAGGCCATTGATCCAGTTAAGGAAAAATAACTAGTCTTCAAAATAATAAACTTGGGATATACTGAAGTACTTGTATGTTAAATCTCTTGAGACCAGGGAATACACTTATTCTTGGATTGATTACCTAAGCATGGGTTAGCCTAATAAATATTTGAGGCCAACTGCTAATTTGGGAGACTCCCAATCTACTTTGGTCCTATTGTAGTACCTAATGTACTATTTGAAAATGAGTAATGACTAAGTAGTATCTGATCACTTAGGGTCTTTTTAATATATATAGTTTCATGGAATAGAGTTCAGCATGACATGTATTATTTCAGAACATTATTACGTATTGCTCAGCTATATGATTGGCAGGAGGCCATGCACTGCTCCATGGGATCAATATGATAAGAATGATCTTCTTAACTATAATTTCTGTAATGCCATGCCATAGCTGAATTCTAAAGTCACTCGCAAACTATAATTTCACCGGTAGAAACTGAATCAAAGGAAGTTTTGCCATCTATTTCAGGCCAGTGGATTGTTCCATGCCTTAGCTGTTCAGACAACAGGACCTGTGACTGGAGAGAAATAACTTGGCAACCCCACAACTGCCAATATGGCGTCCTAACTAAGTCTCAACTGCAGCAGTGCTTGGGAGGAAGGAAGGTAAGTTCTGGATCCAGAAGGGAAGACCTTTAATTTATGCCCCCACCAGCACTAAAAGTCATACAGTTCTATACGTATCTGCTAGACCAATTCATGCTCTCTTTTTCTCTCTGTACAGAGTAAACTAACTGCATGCACTTTGGATTTTTGAATCGTGTTTAGATGTTATCCTAGAAGAGCCTTAACAATTCTTGCTCCAAATACTCGATTTTCTGCAAATAAGCCTATTTAACAGATGGAGGATATTAAAGTAATGTCCTTTGCTGACCCAATTCCATGCTGTTTTCTAGGCATAAATTAGTAGGCGCTTGCCACGTCAACTGGCAGTTGGCAGTTGAAAGCAGCTGGCCTTGTCAACTGCAGGTCTGGAAGGCACTTCTATTAAAACAGGCATCTGTAGCTCAGTGCAAGAAACCAAATGGTCTTGCATGCAAGACTCAGTTCTAGAACTTAGGGATGCATGGCATGGTCTCTCCACACTAACCTTGCTCATCTTCTCTCACATTCCTGGGCAGGTCTCACACGGACCTCACTAGGCTGACTTTTCCTTTAGTGAGACTTCCAAGCTGAGCTCTTGGACATGCAGTGTCTTCTTGCTAGGCATGCTCTGACTAGGTAGAGACCGGCTGCACTCACGGGCATGCAAGATGGGCACAAAGACTGAGATGCTTGGTTAACATCAAGTAAGTGTAATCCTACCTGGACTTTCAAAGTGCTTGTCATTAAATGGACATTCCCTTATTACTGTTTGTACATCTTGCTTATCTTATCCTTCAGCAAGATTTCAAAATTTGATTTGTATAGGATTTGCTAATGCATATCTCCCAAACAGCACCAGATATCGGCACCAAATTCCCTGCTAGCAACTAGTTTAAGGAGGATGACAGGAGGCAGGGCAAGAAGATAGAAAACTTCTTCAAGGCAATTTCAGGATAAATGTTCCAGTTATCATGATTAGAATACCTCTAAAAACAAAGCAGCAGCATTCATTACTTCTAACAGGGAAGGAAAGGAAACAATCTTTTAGAAACTTATGTTGCTGTTGATGTTATTAACCGAGCATTGATTCTGTGGGAAGAACTGTGCTCCTAACCTTTTCACTCTTTAAATCTCACAATACTGTAAGCTTCATGAAGGCAAGGGAATGTGTTTGATTCACTGCCATAACCTTTATTATGATGCACAATTATTGATACACTGAGGAGTACAATTATTGATACATAAAAATCAATAAATAGTCATTGAGTAAATGAATAAATGAAAATCTTGCTTTTCCTAATGACAGCTGAGGTAGATACTATTTTCTGTTTTCTACTTCAGAAAATTCAGAGGGATTGAGTAATACAGTGGTGATCACACATGTATGGAAGTGGCTACTAGTCAGGCATCTCTAACCACTAAGTTGGACAATCCAACCTCCATATCCCAGAAATGTGCCACTGGGAACAATGACCATAGCTGTCGCCACAACAACCAGACATCTCTAAACTCAGAATGCCATTCTGACCTCAGAATTTAGAGTGTTCAGGAAACTTCCGAGAAGGCGTCACAGTCTATTAACCTGAAAAGCAATAGATGTTGCTTTAAGTTCATCATCAAATTCCATGGCTTTGGGTACATGCGTCTTGTTTCTCAGGCTCGTTTTCTTCATCTGTGAAATAAGAAGCACATGATCTAACCCTTGGCAGGAGCTTCATCAACCTTGTGTAAAGAGAAAGGCCTTCTTTGTTACTGAAAGTTCCGCACTTTCCCCTGAAGCCATGTCAGAAAAAACGAGGGACGGGCATTTTGAAGAGAAGGAAAGAGAAGTTTACCACTTTGCCTGGCAAAGGAGGAACATGGCATCAGTGACCGCAAATCCAAATTCCTGCTTCTCAGCAGAAGCACAGTGCTTTTAAAGGTTCTGATCCCATCATCCCATCTGGGGCCAAGACAATCTCATGGCCTCCGCAACATCTTGGGACCTCTGCCCAGATGAATCCCATCGCTGATTAACAAGATCTTGTGACCTTCATCCAGACAAGATTCTCTTCCCTGAAGCTCTGTCCTGTGGCCAGAACATAAGAGACACTTCCCGCCCCTCCTAACCACTGGCCTGAGGGAGGGATTCAGGTTTCAGTTCCCCAAAAGATGAGCAGACAGAAAATACTTCTGACATTTATTTTTTCAGGTCATTCCCTCTGAAACATCTCTGTGTGTCTTAGCTCAGGCTACTGTAGTGAAATAGTAGACTAGAGTGACTTAAATAGTAGACATGTATTTCTCACAGTTGTGGAGGCCAGAGAATTAGAGATTGGGGTGCCAGCATGGCGGGGTTCTCGCAAGGCTCTCTCCCTGATTTCTGTTGGCTTCTTCTTGCTGTGTCCTCACACAGCAGAGAGGCAGAGAGAAGGAGCTTTAGTTTCTTCCTTTTCACTTCTAAGGCTATTAATCCCATCATGCAGGCTCCACCCTAATGACCTTATGTAACATAGAGCACCTCCCCAAAGTGCCACCTCCTATAATTGTATCACACTAGGAATTAGGGTTTCAATATATGTATTTCAGTTCCATAACATTGTTTTTACTAATTTCAAGGCTGATTACTAGCAAATCTACAAAGTAATGGTTAAAAAAAGAGAAGAAAACCATTTTCCTACCTGTTAGCTTTCTCTCCCTCTCTCTAAGAAGGAAAAGAGGGAGGAGGAGGGGGAAGGGGAGCGAGAAGATATTGCAAAGTCTGAAAATAAAGGCCCAGATGAAGAGACCTCAGCTAGCTGTCTGCACAGCAGAGGGCCTATCTTTGTGACTTCTAGTCTGGAGGTGTCCTTCAGACCTGCTTGCTCAGAAACTCAAATTTGCCAGCATGCTGCCAGTGTTCCTGCAGAGGCTGACTTGAGTAACATTATATAGAAATTCACTTCACATATACATAAGACAGCAAAGTAATATGGGGCTTGCGACCTCTGCCCAAATGATTCACTGCCCTTGAACTAACTCCTGCGGCACAGAACACGAGGGACATTCCCTGCCGCTCCTGACCACTAGGAGCCTTAGACTGGCAATCAGGAAGCCTTAGCTACTGTTCTTCATCCCACCAGATGAAGTGATTTTATTATTCATCAAACCCATCAGATTAACTCTGCTGCCCCACATCAGAAATCTTGCAGTATCATTATCCCTAATATGTTACCAGAGAGTGAAGACCTGCTGATCAGTTAAATTTAAGTTCCGAATACTTTTGATAACTTTTGTGGAATCCTGTTGTTCATGGACTCATTTAACATAGTTAAGCGAAGTATCTGTTCTAGGAGTTTATGACCCGGGCCTCCAAGACTCTAAATTTCTAGTAGAAGAAGACACATGAGAGACCCGATCACCGCAATATGGCGAGATCATCGCACCAGCACAGAGATGCAGAGGCAGGCACTGAACCACAATGGGGGAATCGGAAAAAGTCACTGGAAAGAAGCTGCTGATTACAGTGGTGTTTGTAGTTAGGGGCAATCTATGAATCACATCACTCTGGAACAGTTCATTTGAACTAAGAGAAATAAGAATGTTCAGTTTTCCCAAAAGCATCTCCTGCCAGAGTCCTCACACTCAGCCTTGTGCTGTCTTTGATTTTCCTCCTACCGGAGGGAACAGACAATGGCTGTGCTGATAGGGAGGGCAGGACCCAAGCAAGTGGTAGAGTCACTGGAGATGCTTCTCAGGTTCTCATTTTTTCACCATGCTCCAGTTTATGAACCGTAAACTTGTATGAATAAAAGTGGAACCAAACCTGAACACACAATTCCCAATGGCACAGTAGCCTTCCCAAAGACCTTCAATTAATATGAAAAACTCAGATTTCTAACAGTGAGAAATCCAGAAGTTTCCCATTTACCATGACTAAGTAGTTCCAACACATTGTGCTACAAAAACCAGAAATTAATTATCAATCCTAATCACATCACGACAAGCTTCCACTTTGGGAACACGTGAAACTGAGTTGTCTTTCTCCAAAGAATCACATGAAAAGGCAATTGAATTTGATGAGCCACTGAGAATTATGGGCAAGTTATACTTTCAAATAGCGTTCTGCTTTCTTTAAAATCTCCAGGTAGTCCTCTCTCAGTTGAATTTCTTTCTCTTGTTACTATGACCTTTGCATCTTGTTTCTACGGTTTCACATTCATGAATGCCAAGACTGTTCTTAACAATACAAGCCTACCTGCAGGGAAGGGACAAGACACAAATCAGTGGAGATTTGGAAAGGGGTTCAAGCTTCCAATAACTTATCAAGAATCTAACCACACTTACTGGCCTGCGAGAAGGACCATACTTTTTATATCTCAGTCATTTGCATTCATTTCAGCAACAGAGTCTTGGGTAGAAACGTGGAATACATTTTCTCCTTGGAGCATTTGTATAATCCATTTCTATGGCAAACGTGTGTGTGTGTGTGTGTGTGTGTGTGTATGGAAATGTGGGACCCTTTTTAAACTCCAATTTGATCCACATACTATGTAGGATTTACTTCATTCATGGCATATATATATAAGTTTGATATATAATTATGTTGCATTAAAGCAAAATCAATTGGAAAAAAAGCTCTGTTTCCCTTTATACTTTCACACATTTGTCTAAATACCCAGTTCTTAACTCCCAAGAGAATGTTTATAAAAATTTATCAGGGCATAACTTTGTAATCACAGCATTAAATACATAGGAAACAGTTTAGAAATCTGATGGTCAAATTTACAACTGAGAAAACTTAGCCTGACCCAACTAAGTTAAATAAGCCCTTATTTTCTTGGTCAGTTAAAACAGTTCAGAATTTAAGCCAGTAATAAAATACCTGAGAGAAGACCGCAATTAAGAAAGGGAAATATAAAAAGGTGATATTTACAGAAAAAAAAAAAACTTAAACTCAGCTGTTAAAACAGGAAATGTAAGTTAAATTTTAAGTAATGTTTTTGAGTTAAGTAGTGTCTTGGACTTAAAGGTGTTTAAATTTTTTAAGCGTGGCTAATTTATAATAATATGTTCTCACTAATATGTGAATTCCATTACGGTTACATAATGCATTGTTGCCTGTCAGTTTCAATAAATAGGGACGAATAAAAAGAAAAGAGTGCAGCTCACTCTCACCAGGGCAGAATGACTTGCAAATGACTCCTACTTCAGCTTCCAACAAATATACCAACAGTCTAGGTGAAATGGCAGTACAGTTGTTCTACGTGCAACTAAAAGATCTCGAGGTAACATAATAAAGTTACCTGCTTTCCTTTTTTGCCCAATTTAATGTCTGAGATTGATTTGCCTAAGTGTCGATCTTAGCATTTGTTTTTGACCCCAAACAGCAATTTGGCCGCTCATCTATAGCCAATTTAATTAAAATGCATAATTGGAAAATATTCATTGTACCCATATCAGATTTCACACAGAGATGCTTTCTTGAGCTAGATTTTCATTATGACCTGAATATCATTAGCCATCCGATCAGTCTCAGCTTCATATTACAGCTGAGCTATCCCTCGTGTTATTTAGAAATGGGTGTTTATCTTATGAGAGCAGTGGTTTTTAACCTTGGAGCTCATCAGAATCACTGCAGACTTTTCTAACACATGGTCTCTGGTTGGCCTTAGACTCGATGTAATGAATAAGACTTCTCACCTCGCCTTCACCCCCTTTATTTGTAGCAATGTAAGAGTTCTTCAGTAAGTAGCATTCTGTAGAATTCAGTGGTTCTCAACCTTCCTAATGCTGCGACCCTTTAATACAGTTCCTCTGTTGTGGTGACCCTCAATTTCCTTAGTCCTGGTGACTTCCCCTTTGAAAAGATTCTCATGGGTTCCCACCAGCTGGGCTGTGTCTTGTATTGACATCTATGTGCACTTTTTGTTGTTGTTGTTGTTTTGGTTTGGGTTTTTGGTTTGACCTTGCCACCTCTGGTGTACGGGGCTGGCGCCCTACTCCTTGAACCACAGGAAGCCATAGGTGCCCTCTATGTGCACTTTGGATCCAAAAAAATACTCCTCTTCCTATAAATTCTGAAAATAGAAGGGAAATAAAGCGAAACAAGAGGGAAATGACTTTTTAAAAAATGTTCTTGATACTACATACACCCAATTCTTTTCCTACCTCAATAGATTAGAAGAATCTGAGAAGCTCACAAGCTGCAGAGAGTTTAATACCTTTATATTGACTCAGCCCAAATAGCCAACAAATCTTCTCTTTTTGTTTCTTTTTAACTTGATTTGCTAGCTGTGTCTTGGTTACTTTTGGTAACTGGAGAAAGGTTATGGGTTAAAATATTGACAAGTCTAAGTATTATCATTGTTGGTTCCCTGTATACATGATGAAACATAAAATGGAATAAAATCATTTTATTGTACATTTAAAGTTCCCAAAGTCTTGGTTGAATTTTCACCAATAAATGTTATTTCTTACTGGTATTTGTTCTAGGAAACAAACTCCACAAGACCAGAAATCCTTTTAGGCACACACAGGCTACAAATTTCGCCTTGCGTGTACTCCCCACTTTTAGTAATTCATAGAAGGAAAGATCTGGATTTTGGGGTTAATTTTTCTGCAGGAAGATTTAGCATAGAGGGAATATGGTAGATGAGCTAAGTGTTCATCTAACTCAATTTCTCTTCTTCCTGGCACTATATTTCTCAGTCTCCTTTGAAATCAGGTATGTAGCCCTGTGACTGACTTCTAATCAGCAATGGAATGTGGCCAGCAATGGCCCATAGGTCCCCATGGAAGTACTGGCCCTTTCCTCCTTCCCTCTTCTGTATATCAATGTATACAGAGTTCTTAGAAACCATAATTGAAGAAGGCACAGTCCAATTATCCTAGAACACTGAATGGCCCTTCTTACCCCATCCCTACATGTAAATCGGCCTGCAACCCCTGGACTATTTTCCTGAGAGCGAAATAAACGTTAATTGTATTTGAGCCGTTACACATTTTTGGACTCTATTTGTTGTGGCACTTGGGTTATCTCACCTAATATATAAACTATGGTGTTGAGAAACTGGAAATAAATATAAAGGTAATTAAGCCATCTTATGTTTTTTTTAATAAGCCTTCTTTTAAAGAAAAGTCAAGCTTTTGAAAAGCCTCAAAATATAATGTGCTTTTGAGTCATATGGTCCATGATGGTGTGAAAAAGAATGAGAAAAATACGAGCCCCTGTAGACTTGGTGGTGGCTCATAGGGCAAGCAGAGTTTGGGAAGAGAACAGGTGCAAAATTCTCCAATGCTCTCTGCTGATGAGCTGAGATCCAGCCTCTCCTGACACATCTAAAGCACATCGTCAGAGTTCACCTCAGATCATAGGACCAGAAATAAGATGCTGCACAGGAAAATGCAATTCAACTTCTGGAATAAAGTTGCTACAGGAATCCAAAATATTATTGATATTAGTCCTGTGATGAGTTCATTTAACCAATGTGTAATCCTGACTCATTTCAAGCATTGTTCTCTATAACTAGAAATAAAGTTTATTTAAGCTATTAGTACTACATTTATGAATTTCAAATTCTTTTAAACAAAATAGACTTATTATTGTTCTGCTATTGCTGCTGATGCCTTAATTTCTTTCTTATCATATAAAGCCAAAATATGTGCATTTTAAAAAATACACATGAATCCTACTTGATCATGATGTATAACTTTTTTAATGATAAAAAAGCTATTGGCTAGGATTTTGTTGAGAATTTTTGTATCTATATTCATGAGTGAAATTGGTCTGAAATTCTCCTTTTTAGTTGGGTCTTTTCCTGGTTCTGGTATCAGGGTGATGTTTGCTTCGTAGAACGTGTTGGGGAAGATCCCAGGGATGCAAGGCTGGTTTAACATACGTAAGTCCATAAACGTTATCCACCATATTAACAGAAGCAAAAGCAAAGATCATATGATTCTCTCAATAGATGCAGAAAAAGCATTCAATAAAATCCAGAAAATCCTTTTCTAATTAGAACATTGAAGAGTATAGGCATATGTGGCACATTTCTGAAACTGATCAAAGCTATCTATGACAAACCCACAGCTAATATTTTACTGAATGGAGTAAAACTGAAAACTTTTCCTCTTAGAACTGGAACCGGACAAGGTGGTCCTCTGTCACCATTACTATTCCACATAGTGCTGGAAGTGCTAGCCAATACAATCAGGCAAGACAAGGAAATAAAGGGTATCCAAATGGGAGCAGAGGAGGTCAAACTCTCCCTCTTTGCTGACAACATGATCCTATACTTAGAGAGCCCCAAAGACTTGACCACAGACTCCTGGAAGTCATCAGAAAATACGTTAATGTCTCAGGATATAAAATCAATATCC